>RJWJ010005773.1:0-66233 GCA_004363605.1 Indri indri
TGGCCCACTGGAGCTGTGCCCTCTGGAGGCACAGAGTTCATTTAACCTCCTAGGACAGCCCTTCAGCTATTGGGACATCATCACCTTACCCCTGAGTCTTTTGTCCTCTCCGGTAAATGTCCCCAGACAATTTAACTATCCATCACTTGACATGACTTTATGTCCCCCATCTCCTCTGAAAACATGACAGTGACGTGGGCTGGAAGTGGGCACAGTGGCCACTCCCTTCGGGATCTGGACACTGGCCTATCACCAGTGCAATTTCTCAGCATTTTTATTTGCAAAGACATTCACTTCTCCCCACATGGAACCAAGTGATATTGCAAAGTCAAAGTCATTTATCCATCAAAAATTTAGTACAAATATTGACAAGCCTAAGTCCAACTGAGACTAATTACAGGCCAGTCTGTAATAGGCCAAGATAAATAACAGCAATAACAACATCCCGACATGCCAGGAGGAGTCGTTCAGGTAGCAGGAGGGACATCGTTTGTTAGATGTTATAGATGCAGCTCTCGTCCCTCATACAGAAGTGCTCAATGCTGAATTATCAATAAAGCATCTGAATACCACTCAAATTGAAGAAAATTGCCAAGATGCAGAAACAGCCTGCTTGTACTGCCGAGCTCCCGATGGGAAATGAGCTTTACTGTGACTGCCCGGGTCCCAGCAGTACAGCCACTCATGCATGATGGAGCATATTGTAAGAAAATTGCATCTTGGTGTTTGCTCTCTTCTCATCGAATGGACTGAGATGAGGGTTATTTGTTTTCTTATATTTCAGCACAGCAAAGGGACTCTCTTAATCAGATTAGAATGAAGAAATCTTTTATACTGACTGAGTCTCAGTCTCGCTCTCTGCCTCTCTCTCTCTCTATCAGTGAAATTTGCAGAGTGAAGAGTTAAATCTCTAATTTAATTAAAAACTATATCAAGAAAATTATGCACGCCTTGGAAAAGATGCTAAATAATGACAAAAAGGTCTAAAACACAAAGTGAATGAAAAAGCAACACAGATACAGATACACACAGCTTTCGATTTCCAGAGTGCAGTTCTGCTCATCCAGGGGGTACCGCCGCAGGTCCATCATGCACGCTGCGGTCGTGGTGATTCTGAAATAGGAGGGAAGATGGTTAAGAGGAGGCGAGAAACTCAGCGGGAAATTGCTACACATAAACATCCCGCCATTTAGGATCCCCTTCCCCAAAGTACACCTGGCTGAACGTCTTTCATGGTATATACTGAGAAACTTAAAAAAATAAGGAACTTTTTTCAGTATACTACAAGCCAGCTTTATCAAGAAAAACAATGCAAAATTTTATTTCATTTTTTAAAAAAATAATTTAATTTTTGATTGACAAATAAAAATTGCATATATTTGTGATGTACAGCATGATATTTTGAAATATGTATACACTGCGGAATGGCTAAATTGAGGTGATTAATGTATGTATTACATCACATATTTATCAATTTGGGGGATGAGAACACAAAATTTACCCTGCTAGCAATTTTTGTGTATATAATACATTGTTATTAACTATCATCACCATGCTTTACCAAAAACTTTAAATCCTATAAAATTATTCACCATGTCTTATTGACTTTGGATAATACAGGGCAGAGAAAGGAGTTTCTAAGGAAGTTCTTATCTTTAATTTTTGTTTTGTCTCCTTGTCTATTGCTCCCTAATCTTCCTATTACAGAGAGAATTTATGTGCTTGTCTCTGTCAGACCAGACTGACTGGGTTAACATCGAGGCCTCTGACTTTCCATGTGACATGCCATGGTAGCTACAGATGCACTCCAAACTCTAAACCACAGTTCTGCTTGTTCCTATCCTATTACAGTTGTCTATTAGGCTGGATTCTAATATTCTAGAGTTTTTCACCATGTGACCATCCACATTTTCAAAGAGAATATTTGGCTTCTATGTTGATTATGAATCAAAATTCAGTGGGTTAACTTCTCTTGGGGCTGGCTAAAGCCTTGCAAAAAATTTCCACCCAAGGACAGTGAAGCCTCCACCATGCAATGGTTAACCAACCACACATTGAGAAATAACACTTTAGAAATGTCAAATCCATTTCCCTGCTCTGTCTACAGCCTCCTTTTAGGGAAAGTCAAGCCGCTGTTGAAATGCAGCTATTCTGCCACTATGCTTTATACTATATTTCTCTAGAACCTCACCCTTTCCCCACCACTGTCAAAGCTGACTGGAATGGCCTGGGCCCCTGATTTAAGGACAGCTGACCACTAACTGGCCACACATCTATGATGTGGCCTGAGCTAATAGGCAGAGTGGAGTGAAGGGGGTTCTCTTTCATGAAAATGAATTAAACTGTAAAGAGTGGAAGTGAATCTGCATGGCCATGACTTAGAGGCTTGTGATGCCATTTCCAAACTGGAGAGCAAAGTATGAGAAGATGCGGAGGGCAGATAGTTGGGGAGAGCTTACAAGCTCTGCCCAGGCCATGGCGTGTGGTCTTGCCGGGTGCGTACTCCACATCTGCAGGGAGCAGCTTCCGAAAGCTTATGCAGGAATCATACAGCTGGCAGTCCTGACTATGCCTAGTCAATGATGGACCGTAAGAATGCTTTCTTCCAAGATCCCTAGGACCACCTTGAATCCTCAGTGATCCTCCAGGTTTCAGGTTTCATCTTTCTGCAGGCCGAGTATTCAGCTTTCTCTGATTGGCCTTCATTATGAACATTCACAAAAACTAACTACTACTTCAGGTAATGTGAGCAAACCCTGCTCCTACCAACAGATCCCAACCCAAACACCTGTAAAACACCAGGCATGTGCCACTTCTGATGGGCTTGTCTCACGTACCCTCAATGAAGGTGCTAAGGAAGTAAAGCATGTCCTACTAGCCTCTGGTTAGGCAATCAGGTTGAGGAAATTTCTACTTTTCAATGGCTGAGAGAAACAACGAGGGAAAATGTCAACATATTTAGCAAATGGGTCAATGCTAAATATTTCTATAGAAATAGCATGCATGTGCCATGCAGACATACACTATAAGACCCATACCATGGTGAAAGTGTGTTCCTTCCAAATATAATACTTCCGATTATCCTTGGAATCAAGGAATGCATTACATCCTATAATCCAAAATCAACACGTGGCTCTTTGGTATATTTTTCTACAGCATCTGACTTTCTAGCCAACTGAAGTTCCAGCCTCACACTTTTAAATTCTGGCATGTTTTATGGCAGATTGACTACCCAACATCCACACAAGATATCTCTAAAGCAAAACTAGAATAAAGTTCTACTAAAATGATGAATTTTTATGAAGAACAGAAAAAGACCTCCACTGGCCATGTTCAAATTTTTAAATTTTCTGGCATATTTTGGTACCTATTCACTTGAACAGAGTCGATGATTGAGATTACTATTCCGTATTGTTTTTATTTTTATTCCCCAAACCACCCCTAAAACACACACACACACATGCCGAAACTGCCTGAGGGCACCAAGTGCAGCAGTCATTCTCACTGTGAAATGTAGAGTGTTTCACGGGAATTAGTGGGAGGGGAAGGGAAGGTGAGGCTACAAGAATTGGTGGGAAATGTCCTTCTCTCCAAAAAGGCAACTACTATGTTTTTTTCCACAGTACGGTAGTTGTTCAGATCTTCTCATTCTGGTGTAATGCTGGGTACATAATGGAGCCCTTTTTTTCTATTTACTTTAGGAATACGGTAGAAACATCTATTTGCTACTCTTCTTCATTTGGAAGAAATTCTTAGAAAACCCTCTCAGGGTGGAGAGTGAGACACAAGAGCCTGCTCATGCTATGAAAGGCAGCTCGGAGATGGTAAAGGGAAGAAGTCGTTGAACCACTGGGACAGAAAGGTAAGACGTGAGGTGGGGACAGGAGGGATGAAGTGGGCTACACAGCCCGCCGGTGCCTGCCCTGAGCCACGAAGCCCGCATCCACATTGGCTGAACACATCACAGGCTTGGGAATGGACTTTTTGAGGGAATCAACCAAATTTTGTGCCCCTGGGACTCTGCAGAAATCAGAGGAGTGTGGGGGAGTTTCATGGACGGCAGAACGGGGAGCTCGAGCCTCATGAATGGAGATGAGCCAAGGGCAGGTAAGCCACGATGGCATCCGGGCTCCGTTTGAGGTAATCCCCAACACTCACACACATTTTTTGATGTTTTCCCCTAATAAATATACTTTTTCGTCTTGAGATGAGAATTTAACCAACATGGAGCTCCACTTCCCCAGCCCTCTGTAATCTGAGAATTCCACTCCTGTTTTTAAGGAATGGTTGTGAAGCCAACTGACTGGAATCCAGTAGGGCTGGGTGAGGATTGCTGCAGGATTGCTCTTCAGTAGATTTTTTTGGGGGGAGAGAGGGTGTTGTTTCTTTTTTAGCCTTTGATTGTGAGACAGCAGTGCCCAGGGTCTCTAAGGCTGCAACATAGGCTTCTGACGGAAAAGCAGAGAAAGACGGTGGCCAAGTGACAGAAAAGGTGTCGGCATTTGGTATGTACTTTCTTTATAAACAGTGACACTTTGAAGATGCTGAAAGTAAAAAACAAACAAAAAGAGCATAGACAAAGGGATAGAGAAGTGAGAGCTGGAAGACTGGACGTCACAGAAATGGGTGCCAATTCATCATCTCAGCCCCCAGTCAACAACCAGTCATATCTGTACTTTACCTAACACTTGTCCAGCACTTGCTCAGTGCCCAACTCTGTGAGAAGCACTTTAATACACCCACATTTAACCTCACAACAACCACGTTATAGGGGTATTATCATCATTATTATTACTGTTCCCATTTTGCAGATGAGCAAACCAAGGTTTAGAAAGAGTAGCTTGACCGTGCTCACAGTGCCCTGGAAGGCAGAGGTGGCATTTGGAGCCAGGCAGCATGAACCCTACACTGTACTATGTCTTCATTACCTCTTTTACCTTAAAAAGTACATAATACATTTAACTTTTGAAGGCCAACTCAGAAAGAGAGGCTCCAGTTTTGAGTGAAGAGCAATCAGGTGGGGAAATTTATACAGATAAATACAGATACACACAGATCATATGCACATCTATATACCCATAATATTCCCATTATATACAACAGTTGGGAATTAATAAGTAAATGGAGAAAATAAATACTCCACATGGTACATGCTGTTCCTGCAGTAATTGTAGTGACAATTAATCCAAACAGTTTCTCACCCATTGTAGAATAGGGTAGTTATTAGATCATCCTGTTTTTATCAATAATACACACCTGAAGACTCGTTTAAAAGTTAAAAGCATGAAAATGCAAGAAATAAATTTGAAAGTCGTAAGGAGAGCACCATCCCCACTAACTTCAAAATCATGTTATGCCTGGTGACGCACCATCTTTGGATGCTGTCTTTAAACTCTCCTCGGCGTCCTTTCCCTGCGCAGCTGAGGGAGGAAGCCTGGGTCGAAAGGTCAAGATCATGGATTTCAGTGTGCTGAAGGGTTTTCATTTTGTCTCAACTGTATTAAGCTTGTGAATTATTCTTTGGCATCAGTGCTTCTATTTTTAAACACCCACCAATTTACAAATCGTAATAAGGGCAGATGCAAACTCTTCATGTAATCGCACAAATGCACATTTCTCTACAGACCACCTGGTAGGGGCTGCTGTAGAAAACGTTGCTTTGGCGGGTCAGGAACACGCTTACTACCGCAATCCCTTGTCTGAAACGTCCACTTGTTGGCCTAGGTACAAAGGCACTCCTTGTCAGACTTGCTGGGAGAGGCTGGCTGTGGGCCTTCTGGGACGCACTCTTAATCAGGCAACACATGCAATCTCTCTTCCTGCTTGTGTGCAGCTTTCTGATCCACCATATGTACTGGAGACGAAGGATTAAAGTGTCCAATGTGAGTGTGGATTCTGATGTCCCTGGCTGATCATCTAGATGGCAAGGTGCTTGACCAGCTTTCTCAGAGAAGCCTCTAGAAATAAAATATCCTGGTTTCTAGTTCGCTCTCCTCACCTTAACTCACTTTAATGTTTTCATTACATTTAGCACCGTCTACAAACAGAGCGCCAATTTGCTGACTGCTGGCCCCTCGCCCAATCCAGGTGAGCCCATGAGGGCAGGACTTTGCCTCCTCGTCCATGGTCCTCTCTCCCGTACCTAGAACAGCACCTCCGTATACACAGTGGGAGTCCTGTAAATACTCACCTAACAAATGACTTTGAAGATATGAGGACCAGGCGTAAGCAGGAAGAGTGGAACTCAAGCAAAATGTAGAAAGAGAAAGAGGTGGTTTCCCCTAAGAAGGCTTCAATGTCCCAAATTTAAGAGCCAGTGAGGACACCTACCCCCTAATAGGCACTCCCAGTAGGGGCTCTGGCCTTGTGTGCTAACTGACCTAGGGGTTCACTGGTCAAGACACTTGGATAAGACCCCCTGTTTTTATGGTCCAGTGGTCTGTGTGAATCCTTATGCTGCAGAATTGAACCCTGCAGAATTTAATCCAATGTCAACACCCAGGAGCTTCATGGTTTCAGCTGCAGTGAGGACTGCAATGAAATGCCGCCTTCAGTGGAGTCCTGGCTCTTCGATCACAATCTTGTTAAACTAACAGGACCTGGAAGCAGATTGACAGCATCTTTGTGTGACTTCCAGCTTGTACTGGGAATGCCCAAATGTTAGAGAATTCTGGGCAAGAGTTGTGTCTTTGGCCACGAGATAGCGCCACAGCCAGGGCATGGCTTTATACATAACCCTTTGGCCCTTTGCAACCGCTCTATGGCAACTCACACTCATCTTCCTTCCTGGCTCCCAGATGCTGGGTGCATTGCATGGCAGAGGCAGGCAGCTATCATTTTTCCAGGAATAAGAACTCAGATGCCAGGATGAAGGATCTAAGTCAAATATTAATAATTCAGACCTAGTATTTTTCTTAAGCAAGTGCTTAAGGAAATCACTGTGGTAAGCTGAGTGTGGTAGCAACCCCATTCCTTCCTCATTCCACTCTGTTAGCCATGCCATTTGCATTTATCACCAAATCGGAGCCATTTGCCCATCTCTTCCATGTAAGCTGACTTCTCGACTTGCTTTATCTGCTATAAGGGTGGAAGTGACAGTGTGCCAGTCCCATACTTAGGCCCCAAGAGGCTTCCTGTGGTTCTGGTCTCCTCTTGTGCTTCAGCCTCTGCTGCGAGACAGCCATGCCCAGATGAGTCTGCCGGCCCCTCCAGAAGAATGCACACAGGGAGCAGGACTGAGGTGCCCAATCTTCTCTTCATAGACCACCTTGGTGAGCTGATGAGTCAGATGGTGAGTGGCCCAACCAGGATCAGCAGAGATGCTCGTTAAAAACCCAGATACACAAGCGATTAGCACTTATTATTGCATGCACTAAGGCTTTCTAACCGTTTGTTACATGGCACTCTTGTGGCAATAGATAACTGATACAATAGTCAACACAAGTAACTGCACACATTGAAAAGCACAAGTGATCTTATAAACAAATAGGAATCACAACCCGATACTTCTGAGGAGTGTCATAAAATAGAAAAACCCTTAGTAGATCGCATTTTTCTAAAGTAGGAACATCTGTTTCTATATTGAAGCATAAATCTGCTATCAATTAGGAATACCAATCTCTGTGACATGAGTAGTCCTATCAGGCAAGTGAGACAGGCCTGATGTGACTCCTTGTGATTTTCAAATATAGCAATATATTTTATATAACAATAAAGCTACACAAAGACCAAAACTGGCAATAGTGCTGAAAATTAAAACTAAGAGAAAAGCGTATGCTGGATACTAGAGTACCTTCCAGGAAAGGAACTGTCCAGGTAGATGGATTGAGAAGTTCTTAAGGAAAACACCACAGGTTCAGCCCTCTGAAGAGGAAGGTTTGAAAGAATCAGGACAGTACTTTGAGTCACCTCAGCTATATGGATCTAATTATGGCACTTGGGGGCTTCACAGTTTAAACCTGCATTGCCCCAAATCCTAGCTGCTAGCCACGTGTACCACACCACACAGTGCGTCTGACTTCGTGGCCTCGTCAGTTAACCCAGTAGTCAAAGAGAAAGACCCACCCTAAGTAAACAGCAATTCAGTGTGACAAATGGAGCACCTTAACCTGATCTTCAGATTTATACCCTAAAGGCTGAATCTTCTAACATGGGAATGAGGCTGAAGGGGTCAAGATCATCATATCCATATTGTCACTAGAAAATCACTTTGTTTAGATGGATCTGTCTCATCTAAGAATAAGCATTCTAAATAAAAAACAAAGGTCTTCTTCAAAAAACTACGGAAGCATAGAAAATGAAAGTTGAAAAATTTGGAAGATATATGTCTGGGTACCAAAGGTATGAGTGGATATGGCATCTTTAAAACAAGAACAGAGAGAAGAGACAAAATGAAAGAGCATCTGAAATGAAGGCAAAGACAGAAGAAGCTGTAACACTGAGAGAGGGATGCAAGGAATCCCAGCTGCAGTGCTGAATCGAAGGCAAAGAAAGTAGAATTGACGTGGCTGAAAATCACTTAATGTCATGGCGGGTTTCTTCAGTTTTGATGCGCACATGAGCCACTGAGGGATCTTGTTAAAATTCAGATTCTGAGTGAGAATGTATGGGTGGGTCTATGTTCTGAATTTCCCAGATGCTGTTACCAGGTGAAGTTGCTGCTGCTGGCTTGGTGATCGTACGTCGAGTAAAAAGGAGAGGGCAGATCTGTAAAACCTTCCGAAAGGCAGAGGTAGAAAACAAAGCTTCGAAAACAGTGAGAAGATGATAGTTACAGGTATGTAACTAATCTTTATTAGACAGAGCAGAAATAAACAGCATCCAAATCAACAAATTAAAATTAAACATAAAATAAAGAAATATCTTTAATTGGAATAAAATATATGTATTATAAAATGTGTCATTTTAACCACTTTTAAGTGCATATCTCAGTGGCATTAAGTACATTCACTGATATGCAGCCATCGCCACTGTCCATTTCCAGAACTTTTCATCTTCCCAAATAGAAACTGTGTAGCCATTAAACAACAACACCCACTACCCATTGCCCCCAGGCTTGGTAAACCTTTAGTCTGCTCTCTGTCTATGAATTATTGACCTAGTCTATTAATAGATACCTCATATAAGTGAAATCATGCAATATTTGTCCTTTTCTGCCAGCTTAGTTCACTTACCATATTGTTTTCAAGGTTCATCCATATCGTAGCATGTAGTGGAATTTCATTCCTTTTTAAGACTAAATATTATTTAATTGTATATATATATATATATATACCACATTTTGTTTATCCATTCATCTTTGGGTGGACAATTGGGTTATTTTTACCTTTTGGTTACTGTGAATAATGCCACTAGGGACACTGGGGTACAATGTATGAGTCACTTCTTTTGTTTCTTTTGATATATACTTAGAAGTGGAACTGCTGAATCCTATGTTTAAATTTTGAGGAACAACCATACTGTTTTCCACAGTGACTGAACCTGTTTGAATTCCCACCAACAATCCCTAAGGGTTTCAATTTGTCCTTGACTCTGCCAACACTTGCTCTTTTCCCTTTTTTTTTTTTTTAAATAATAGCCATCCTAATGTGTGTAAAGTAATGTCTCATTGTGTTTTTGATTTGTATTTCCTTAATGGCTAATGATGTTGAGCATCTTTCCATGTGCTTATTGGCTATTTGTGTATCTTCACTGTAGAAATGTCTATTAAAGTCCAATGCCTATTTTTGAACTGGTTTGTTTGTATTTTTGTTGTTGACTTATATGAGGTCTTTATGCATTCTGTACATTAACCTCTTAATAAGATTCATGATTTGAAAATATTTTCTATCATTCTGTGAGTTGCCATTTCGCTCTGTCGATTGTGTTCTTTGATACACAGAAGTCTTTAATTTTGATGTTGTCTAAATTACATCAAAATAATCACATTATTTTTTTCTTTCTGTTTCATTTCTTTTTTCTTTTCTTGCTTATGTTTTTGTTGTCGTATCCAAAAATTATTGCCAAATACAATGTCATGAAGCTTTTCTCCTGTTTTCTTCTAAGAGTTTTGTAGTTTTAGCTCTCAGGTTTAAGGACTTGATCTATTTTGGTAAATTTTTGTACATAGTGTAAAGTAAGGTTCTATCTTCACTATTTTACATGTGTATATCCAGTTTGCCCCAGCACTACTTGTTGAAAAGACTGTCCATTACCCATTGATCAGTCTTGGCACATTTGTCAAAAAATTATTTGACTACGTATGCCAGGATTTATTTTGGGGCTATTTTATTCCATTGGTTTATATGCCTGTTCTTATGCCAGTGCCAATTTGTTTTGATTACTGTAGATTTGTAGGAAGTTTTGAAATCAGGAAATGTGAGAACTCCAACTTTCTTCTTTTTCAAGATGGTTTTGGATATTTGGGATTCCTTGAGATTCCACATGAATTTTAGAATGGGTTTCTCCATTACTACAAAAATGATGACAATGGAATTTTGACAGATTGCATTAAAGTAGATTGCTTTAGGTAGTACTGTCATCTTAACACTAGTAAGTCATCTAATCCATGAACACAGGATACCTTTCCACTTATTTGTCTTCTTCTAATACTTTCAACGATGTTTTATAGTTTTTGATGTAGAAGTCTTTTGGCTCCATCATTAAATTTATTCCTATGTTTTTCATTCTTTTAGATGCTATTGTAAATGGAATTGTTTTCTTCTTTCCCTTTTTGGATTGTTCATTCTTAGTATATAGAAATGAAACTGAATTTTATATGTTGATTTTGTACTCTGCAATTTTAATCTGCTCAATGGTTTCTCATGAGTTCCTTAAGCTCTGTTCACTTTTCTTCAATCTCTTTTCTTTCTATTCCTCAGACTCAACAATTTTAATTGTCCTATCTTCAAGCTTGTGGATTATTTCTTCTGCCTGCTTCAATATGCTGTTGAACCCCTCTAGTGAATTCTTCATGTCAGTTATTATCTTTTTCAACTTCAGAATTTCTGTTTGGTTCCCCTTCATAATTTCTATCTCTTTATTTTATTTCATTCATTTTATGCATATATAATGTTCTCCATTTCCTTTAGTTCTTTGTCCATATGTTCCCTTACCTCTTTGAGTAGTTAAGACGTTATTTAACGTCTTTGTCTAGTAAGTCTGATGTCTGGGTTTCTGCCAATTTTGTTCCTTTGAATAAGCTGTGTTTTCCTCTTTCTTTGTATGTTTTGTTATTTTTTTCCTGAAAATTGGGCATTTGATAATTATAATGTAATAATTCTGAAAATTAGAATCTTTCCCTTCACCAAGTTTTACTGTTTTTACATTTAATAGTCCATTTGTTTTCAGACATTTTGAAACATTTTTTAAAAAGATTATTCCTTGTTAAGTGCAATCAGTGAAGTCTCTGTTCCTTTAGCTGATGCTCAGTTAATGTTTTAACAGGGATTTCTTTGAGTGCCAAGAGTTCAAACAAACAAACAAAAAACCCCCACACAAACAAAAAAGAGAGAATAGCCATTTCTCTCAGTCTTTGCAGATTGGCTATGTACTCAGCTAGCCTTGCTCTGACCCTAGGGATTAACTGAAAGCAAAAACTTAGTTATTCTTAGGGCTTTCATGAGCATATGTCTTGCATAGACATGTGCATGGCTTTCTAAGTTCCCCTGTATATGTGGCTGCTTTTGAATGACCCAATTTCCCAAAGAGTTTCATCGCAGCTTCTCCTTTGAGCCTTAGATAGTCTATTTTATTTTTCCACCCAAAATCTCTTGCCCCAGGGATTGTCCTCATCTTGCAGCCTTTATAAGCATTGCCTGTCTCTTTTTTTGCTTGCATTCTGAGACATGTACAACAGGGATGAGCATCTTGCGTTAGTCCCTCAGATATCCTCCAGACAGTTTAGAACATATGCACATGATAATTTGCAAATAAGGTTTGCTCTGCTCCCTCTGGTATAAGAGGGAGAACTGGGAATGAGGCTGCCACCTGCTCAAGACCAAACTCTGGGGAGTGGGTGGGGAAAACGGCAAGTAAAAATGCCATAAAACTTTCCTATTGTTTTGAATACAGCTTTTTTTTTTTTTTTGGATTGGGCATTTGGTGAGTTGCTATAAATCTTGAACTGTTTCCCAGAGCTTCTACAGGTTGGTTCAGATAACTTAAAGTTGTTTTTTCATGTTTCTATGGAGGAAAGACACCTTGGAGCTTTTTAGTCTGCTATTTTACTGATGTTGCCTCCCAATATAAGATCTTACAGATAAGAGTAGGAGAGGGTTTATAAATATATAGTAAAAATTAATGAATAGAATTATAATATAAAATCAAAGGCAAGACCTTTAAAAATATAACTAAAATAAGGATTTCTTGATTCTAATGAACACAATTATAAATGATGAAGAGACTAAAACAGTATGTTCTTCACAGCTTAAAAATATAAGAGAAAACAATGATTGTAAAGTCCAGATAAAAACGATATTTCCCTGAAAAATATGAATTCTCAAGACTGATACAAGAAGAAAACCTAAAGAGAACCATAAGTATTGCAGAAACTGAAGCCATGTGTATCACGGTGGAAAATGTTATTTAAGACCCTTTTCAAAGTAGCATGCATTTATAAAAACTTCACTTTAAAAAATTTATGGGTAAGTCTTTAAATACTTAAAGGAACACCAATCCTTTTAGGAATAGTTATTTCCCATATAATATAATCTATTACAGAACAAAAAGGGAGAAATCTACTCAATTCATGTTATGATAAAATGCAAAAGAAACATAAAGACATATATATCTGTTAATATATTTAACAGAATCTATATGATATGTATCACATATGAATATACAAGAGGGCCTGTATTTATTCATTTTCTACTCCTTATAAGAATACCTGAATTGGGTAATTTATAAAAAATGAAATTTATTTCTTAATGTTACAGAGGTTGGGAAGTCCAAAGTCAAGAGGGTGCACCTGAAGAAGTTAAGGGCCTTCTTGCTGGTGGGGACTCTCTGTAGAGTCCTGAAGTGGCATAAAGCACCACATGGCAAGAGAAGTGAACATGCTCATGTGCTAGCGCAGGTCTCTTGTCCTCTTCTTATAAAGCCACCAGTTCCCCTCCCATGAAACCCATTAATCCATTAATCCATTAATCCATGAATGGATTAACACATTGGTGAGGGCAGAGCCCTCACAATCCAATCACCTCTTAAAGGCCCTTCTTCTCAATATTGCCATGATGGGGATTAAGTTTCAACATGAGTTTTGGAGGGGGCATTCAAACCATGGCAGGGCCCCATTCTACCACCTCTACATTGGATAATTTACCTAGGAAACAGCAGTGAATTGGTTCATGTTTCTTGGAAACTTCAGCCAAACCACAATATTAATAGGGGTCAGATTAATGAGAGAGGAAACTTGGGAATAGATTTCTTGAGAGACTCTACATCCATCTTTAAGGGAAGTTGACACCTTCTAAGTGGGATACAAGAAGTAACAGTGCCTGCTTCACATCTGAGAAAACTAGTCTTGAGGTGGCAAGATAGAAGAGACTGAATAGAAATTAGCCTTTCAGACAAGGCATGCAGGCCTATTTCCTGATGAACACACATAAGCTACATGAAAAAAATGGAGGGCCTGGATTTATCACGTATTCTCTTCAATACGGCCTGCCTCTCTAGATGACTAGAGAGATAAATGGTGTCTGTAAAGGACAGATTCCTAGAGCTATGGGGAAGAGTCCCAAGGGACTCCATGGAATAGGGAAACAGCCTACTTTCTCCAATCCCAATGCCCAGTGCTGGTCAAGAAATCTGCTGGAGAGAGGTGCCCAGTAGTGGGAAACTCTGACAAGAGTCAATCTCCAGTATTTTCCAAGACAGAGAGTTACTAAAACCACTAGAATATGGTACCAGTTAAAATAAAACTACTTACCCATTGTCTCCACCCCCCAAAATAAACCTTCAAAATTAGAGAAGTCATCCATAATCTATCAAACTTGGTAATGGAGGGGAAAGAGAAGTATGCGGAATAGAGGTTGAGATGCCAAGTCCCCTTTGCCACTGCAGGCATCCAGCCTGAAATAGGGCTGGGCTTTGGAAAGGGAAAATGTGAATGCTAAATCTGAATTGAGTAGTAAACACTGAACAGAGAATGCCTGCATAATATAAAGATAGAAAAGATAAATTAATAAAACACTGATGGAGAACCATGAGATCTGCCCAAATTTCACTGGAGTAGAGAAATTTCATACTTTACTGAACAAAGTTTAAGCAGTAGGGGACAACTTCATTATGACTAGATCACAAGTTATGTTTATTTCCAATAAGCTGGTTGAAAAAGGATTTTAAAGAAAACAATTATAAATTAACAATAATTGTTTAGAGTATTACCCACCATGATAAAATAGGATTTATTGCAGGAATTGAAGACTAGATCAGGGTGGGTAGTAATGTCAATAATATGGCAGAATAGGAAGTCTTCGGACCCACTCCCCCCACCACACACATACACACACACACACACACACAAACACACACACACACACACACACACACAAAATTCAACTAGCCACTATCCACAAGTCAGAACATCCTTTTGAACACTCCCAATACTTGGAAGCAAGTGTGAGACACCCAAGTGCTCTGCAGAACTGATTAAAATTCAAATTGAAAGGGTAAAGAACAGTAGTCTTACTCTGATCACATGACCCTTCCTCCTCCCCAATGTCAGCATAATGCCAGATGGAGAGAATTTCCCTGGGCACATGTTTTCTAAAGGGGGAAAAGAGAATTGGAGGAAGTCATCCAGCCTCCCTAGCATTCCAAGAAGCTTTCCAGGAAGCCCATCCTGGTTTTACCTCATGGGGAACACCAAAGGAAATGATATGGCTAGACAACCCAGGGTCAGGTAGAAACAAAGAAGGGAGGTACAGGTATTTGTCACCAGTGCATGGATCTTGGTGGCACCTCTTGTTTCTGTCAGTTGTAGTGCCAGACTGAAGACACCAGCCGATCTTATAGCCCACCCACAAAGCTGAGCTGGTTACCTTCAGGAGCACAATGGGAAGTTCAACTTAGCTTGAGTCTCTAAATGGCTAGTCTCCAAGCCCAGCCTCAGAGCCCACCCAAAGACCCTGACCAGACAAGGAGAATCCCACCTCTTCACATTTTGGAGAAGCACAGAGGCTAGACTAGCTTGACCCAGGAAGTCAAGTAAAGACTCCACTCAGCCAAAAAGCCTGCACAGTGACTTGTCTAGGCAGGGAGATTCAAGCAGTGGCTCCATTCAGACAAAAGCTCAATGGATAACCCCATACAGACAAGGAAACTTCAACCTTTATACATTCCAGAGAAGCAAAGGGGCTAAACCTGCTTGTCCCAGGAGATCAAACCACTACTTAACTCAATGAAAGATTGACCACATTGTTACACCCTGACGAGGAGGAAATCCTCAATTGTGTGATTCTAAGGAGCATAGCCTCTGGTCCCACCCATCCCAAGCAGCAACTCCACCTAACCTTGACCCCTTCCTGCAGCCCTGACTAACTGCAGATCCCAGATAGTTGAGTTTTCCAGCCAGGGAATACATCCTGTGATCAGCCTGACCAGAAGCCATCACAGTACCTAGCCAGCAGCTCTGCCTGACAGCAGAGTCTAGTCAGTGGTCTCACTGAATAGTGGAGCCCAGTTAGGTGTTCCACCCAACATCACAGCAAAGGTAGTGACCCAGGCAACTAGGGAACTCACAAGCTCTGGATGTTCTGGGTTTTCACTAGCTGGCCTTTCAAGAATCATAGGCTAGACTAAACAGTGAAGGTCTTATCACCACCAAAAAAAACCTGCAAAAGGCAAAAGAGGAGCTGTCTCCTCAAATGCGCAGACAATGCAAGGACACAAGAATTACAAAGAATGGGGAAATCATGACACCTCTAAAAGAAATCAATAAACCTCCAACAATGGACCCCAAAGAAATGGAGATTTATGAACTACTAATAAAAATTCAGAAGTTCAGTAAACTAAAAAATATATAGAGAGACAAAAATTTAATTAAATTTGGAAAACAACACATGAACAAAGAAAGACACTTGACAAAGGAATAGAAACAATAAAAAAGAAACAGATAGAAATCCTAAAGGTGAAGAATATAATGACTGAACTGAGAAATTGAATAGAAAGCTTCAACAGCAGACTCAATCAAGCAGAAGAAAGGATCCGTAAGCTGGAAGACTGAACTTTGAAATTATCCAGAGAAACAAAAATACAAAATAAATAAATAAATAAGAATGAAGAAAGCCTATAAGAATTCTAGGACACAATCAGAAGACCAAGTGTTCACATAATAAGATTTGCAGAAGTAGAAGAAAGAGAAAAAGGGCCAGAAAGCATATTAAAGAAATAATGACTGAAATTTGTTTTTATCTGGGAATAAATGCCAATACCCATGTAAGGAAGCACAGAGGTCTCCAATTAAATTCAAGCCAAAAAGGAGTACACTAAGTCATATAAAAATCAAATTATCAAATATCAAAGACATAAAAAAAAAATCAGAGAACAGGAAAAGGTAAGAAACATATCACATACAAAGGAGTACCAATACAACTATCAGCAGATTTCCCAGCAGAAAACCTGCAGGCCAGGAGAAAGTGGGATGAAATACTCAAAATGATAAAGACAAAAACAAACAAACAAACAAACAAACAAACAAACAAAAAACCTATCAACCAAGAATACTTTATCCAGCAAATCTGTCAGAAATGAAGGAGAAATAAAATGTTCTTACCACAAACAATGTTACTATTTAAAGCGTGAAATATCTTAATTCACTTGACTTAATTATTCTGCACTGTATTCAGAAATTATAACATCATTTTATACTCCATAAATATATATAACTATAAATTATTGATTTATAATAAAAAATTTAAACATTTTTAAAAAATGGATCAAGGTAGGAAATTAGTACATCAAAATTACAGGTTAAATAAGAAAACTGATCATATAAATAGAGACTGAATTAACAAAATCTATTTTTATTTTGGATAGTTTTAAAAACCTAGGGTTAGTCATCTCATTTATAATTAGCTGTTAAACATAAACATAAATGCTATAAATTCGTGACACTTGTATTATTGACCACTGTACCTCCACCTATGCCACCATTCTCAGAAAGTAATTGGGAACATACACACACACACACACACACACACACACACAATGGAAACAAAAGAATAAGTGATAGTTACATTAAACTAAAAGTGCAAATCATCCTTCATGTTGAGGCCCAAGAAACCCCCTTATTAAAAATGAGCTGATATTATATTCTGTTACCCCTGTCATGTACCATTGTTCTGGAAGTTAAAGTCAATGCAATAAAACAGAAAACAGAAATAAGAATAAAAAACTATTGAAAATGAGGATTAAAATACCATTATAAGCAATATGATTGTAAGACTAAAATCCTCAAGAGGATTAACTAAACTGTTGAAAATAATAGATTAGCCTAGCTGGATATAATTTTGGACAGATGCACACATAAAGATAGTTACATACAAATAGACCACCAGCTTTCCCACATACCAGGGAAAGCCAGCTAGAAAAATAATGGAAAAATAATCCCTTTCCTAATAGCACCTCACTTTTAAAAAATAAGAATAAAGTTAGCAAGCAATGAGTGGGTACTTGATGGAGAAAATGATAAATATTTACTAAAAGCCATAAACAAAGACAGGAATGACTGCAGACACGCCATATTCATGTAGGAAAGACTGAAGGTAGCACGGCTTTTGTTCTTCCCAGAGTAATGTTTAATGAGCATTACTCCAACAAACAACACAAACTATATTTTTAGAAATTTGATAAAGCAAATAGCTCTAAAATTCATGTGGAAGAATAAACTGGTGAGTATTGGCGCAAATAGCTAAACAATAAGGAATGAAAATTCAGATAGCTACCTCACATCCTACACCAAGATAAATTCCAGTGGATTGAAAATCTACATGGAGGCCAGGCGCGGTGGCTCACGCCTGTAATCCTAGCTCTCTGGGAGGCCGAGGAGGGTGGATTGTTTGAGCTCAGGAGTTCGAAACCAGCCTGAGCAAGAGCGAGACCCCATCTCTACTAAAAATAGAAAGAAATTAATTGGACAACTAAAAATATATAGAAAAAATTTAGCCGGGCATGGTGGCACATGCCTGTAGTCCCAGCTACTTGGGAGGCTGAGGCAGGAGGATTGCTTGAGCCCTGGAGTTTGAGGTTGCTGTGAGCTAGGATGATGCCACGGCACTCTAGCCCGGGCAACACAGTGAGACTCTGTCTCAAAAAAAAAAAAAAGAAAAAGAAAAAGAAAATCTACATGAAAAATGTGAAAATATAAGGACCACAGAAAGATGAACTGGAATTCAAATTTAACCTTTGTGCAATACTTTTTAAATTTTTTTTCACCAAGCACTACTCTAGATTTGGGGGATGGAATAATGAACAAGACAGAAACAGTTCTTTTCTCTGAGAGTTTTATACTCTTATGGTGGCTTCCCTATCATCACGGATGGGACCAGTGAGTCAACAAATAAGAAATGCAATAAATTGACACGATAAGGTCAGATCTGGATAAGTGCTTCTGGATAAGTGCTATGATAAAAAACAAACAAGATGATGTAACAGAAAGTGAACAGAAAGATCAGAGAAGGGGTTTCCTTGGGAGAATGACAGTTGAATGTTCCTCAGTTACATAATTTACAGTATAATGATGCTAAAAATATGAGTATCTAGAGACAGAGAATTCTACATCCAGCAAAGAGCATGTGCAAACTGTCCAATTAACAGGGACATCCTTGATATTTCTGAAGAACAGAAGGAAAGTTTGCATACCAGAAGCATGGTGTGGGGGGAGAGCTGTAGAAAGGGACTGATTAGAACTTGAGTTGTGAGAGGATGCCAAGGGGAAACTGACTCTTGAAACGGTCAGGGACCCACTCTCCTTTTGAGAGGGGAGGCCAAGAGCGAGGGACAGGCAGGTCGGGTGATCTCTTTGCAATGGAAGCATGAAGAAGTTATCGTGTTCCAATTAACCTCATCAAATGAGAACGTGGGAGCAAGTTTGAAGAGAAGTTGTGAAAAGTCCTTACAAAGAGGAGAAGAATGAACAGGGTTGGGGCAGGAGGTGGGAGTAGAGAAACGTATGAGCCTGAATTTAAAGTGAGACAGGTGATTTTCACCGGCCTTGAGAGATGATGAAAATGGATAGATTTACAGTGGCCTAAATAATGATAAATTCCAAAGCAGGTATCACAATCCTAAAGCTAACTTTATTGCTGGGGGAGTATGAATTGGCATAATCCTGTCAGGAAAGCAATTTAACAATATGCTATTTAGTTACAAGAAAGTAACTGGAAGACAGTAACAAAAGAAAGGTTTTGGAGTTAGGCACACCTGCACTCAAACCACGGGGGTCCTGTTACCTCTGTGAGTTTACATCTTCCCTAGGGGGAAAAGGCATTAGACCAGAACCACTGTATAAAATACAGTTTCAGAATAAGATGCAAGATGCTAGTCTTATCAAATTAGATGACTTAATTTGAATCTTCTGATACAAGTTCTAGCTTTAATATTGCACTCAATGTTTTAAGTATAACAATGGCAATTTTGACAATTTTAAGCAACTTTTAGCCACAAGCGGGAACTTTACAGTACATTGTCTAACGGATTTTGCAGTAAGCTTCCCAGGCAAGATATGGATTACTTTTTTTTTTTATTTTATTCCCTTTTCCTTCTCCGGAGGTACCCATTATCCTGAATTTGCTGTTAACATTCCCACACATGCTTCCACATTTCACTACATAGTTATGTCTCCACAACGACCCATACACAGTTTATACAATCTGAGCTATTTGATGGGGGAGATTACTTTTTTTTGATGGCTCAACCTCAGAACCCCAGGTGCTTTTTGGAACAAACTGAATACTATTTTGTGACCCCTCTTACTAATTCCTAGCATCAGAGAAATAGTCCAAAAATACAAAATGCATGGCATCAAGAAAAGATCATGTTACAAAGCATGCTTGATGGTGCAAGGTGAGACATTCAATGACAGCAGAGGACCAGGAGACTGAAAAACGAAGTTGGGAAGAGGGACAATGACTCCACCTTCACAGATAGCAGAAAACTTCAGTGCAGCATCAAAAAGAAAGAAAAAAAAAAAAAACAAACAGAAAATCTGAAACCAGGACAGGACTGAAGCTCATGAGTCTCTTAGCCAAAATCTTCCTAGTTCTTTAAAAGGTTTAGCTGCCAAACGACATTTTCAAAGAACTCATGTTTTATTTTAGGATGGTACACATGCCCTTTCCAGAGCATTCTCACCCGTCGCATGCTGACTTGAGCCTGGGCAAGGGGCTCAGTTCACTGTCCTATTCAGCTGAGCTCGAGCTGGTCCTTACAAGCTAGTGTTAGCTTACGTTTCAAGCTCAGGGAGCCCCAACAGTCACAGAGAATATGGTTCATGATTTAAAACAACCTTTTATCACTACAAGAATGGGATCACTCTCAAGCATCTGCATGAGTGGTCATTGACTACTTTTGCAGAGTCATCAGAGGTAAGGATTAATGATTTCCCAGAATAAGGCTGAGTTGACGTACAAACCTACGTCACGGACAGTTCGTCTGCAGCCAAAAGCCTTCATCTACCCTGAATAAAGCAAAAGCCCTCACTGATTCTGTTACTGTGCTGGCTGGGTGTGAATAAGAAAAGAAGCCCAGAGAAGTGAAGTGGTGACTGACCTACCAGTGTAGGCTGGTGCTGGGTAGATGAGGTGAGGGCCAACCCCAGCATCCAGGGCTGAGAAAAATTCAATTTTTAAGGTCTGGAGATGCAGCCAGCTCAACTGGTAAGTATCTCAAGCACAAAACCAGTAAGAAAGTCATCTCTTTCGGGTGGGACCTTCCTCAGCAGTACCTCACAAGCAGGAGACAGCAACAGCCCAACTCTCTGCAAACTCTCAGCACAGGAGGCTCAACTTCAGTGTTCCCGGCTGTGCCAGGCTTCCGCGGGCCCACGCCACAGTACTGACTTAGGCAAAGGACACGGTGCAAACGTACAGCTGGAGTTACACGTGCGGCCCACTCCAGGCTTGCCACGTCAGTGCAGCAGTAAAAACACGGAGGGGGAAGGTGGGCTTTGGGGCCATGGGGAGGATGGAGGGTGGCGACCCTTGTGAGCACTCAACACCTCGTGTTTTATCAAAGACCATGAGGTCTATATAATACATAGATATAATATTACTATAATATAAATAGTACTTCGGTTTACATGGAATAGCAAAGACTATGTCTGTACTTGAGTTTCATACAGTTACCAGTACTTTGGATTATTAATGTGCTTTTTTGGCCAAAAAGTTCAAATTAATCTCCATGGCAATGTGTGGTTTTTAAATATCAAGGCAGAAGTTTCTAGATTAGCCCATTTCTCAGGAGTCCATGACACAGAGTAACTGCCAAGCACATGCAGGATACAGCAATCAGCCTGAGGCCTGGAGTTTCTTTACGACAGCTTGGACCCGTCCACAGAGCTCCAAAGAATCATTTAAGAACTATGAGCTTCTAAATAAAGATCTAGGTAGCATATTGAGACTACATTTGGAAAAAAAACAGCTAATTATTTAGAAATTCATTTATTGATTTAAGAGGCTGTTTGAGAGGCACAATGAATGTAAATTTGACTAAAGAGAGTTTTTTTAGTTTATTGTACAAAGTTTATTACTAAAAGTTTCCCATGGGTTATTATCACGTTATTACTGAACTTTTACAGATGAACTTATAGGCCAAGTGTTAGTTAAAGATATAATTTTTTACTCCCTTGGTTTCTCTCTTACCTGAAATCTAACACTTTCAAAGGCAGTTTGGAAATTTATTACCGATTTTTCCATGTTATATAATTCTATTCTAACAGAGTTAAAATGCCTTGCTTTTAACAGAGACATACAGAGACATACTAACATACTCCACTTCTCGTGAGAAAATAAAGAATGCAAAAGTATAAATGGAGAAAATCCAAACAAGTTTTGTTTAAAAAGCCAAGAAGTCCTAGCTTAATTTTTGTTGATACTTGCTTTTTTTTGCTCTCTCCTAACCACCCACACACCACACACACACACACACACACACACACACACACAACACATACCACACACCACATGTCCACATACCACACAAACCATACCACATACACACAAACAACACACCTTCCCCCACACACACCGCACACATACCACATACCTACGTACCATACACATCACACCCCTCCACATACCACACACACCACACACAAACACCACACAGTCCCACACACACACCAAACCCAACACATACATAACACACACATATGGCACATGAAACACCACACACCACAGCACACACATGCATGCCATGCACATTGCAAACAGGTGACACACCACACCTACATACCACACACACACAAATGCACACACCACACATACTATATACCACACAAATACCACACACACATTACACGCATCACACAACAAACCCAACACACACAAAAGATACGCACACCACACACACATACCCTCACACACCACAGACACCAAACATATACCACACACCATGCCCCCCCACACGAACACACACACCACCCACATCTCAGCTTTTTCTGCTTCATTTTTTTTGTGAGGGCTGAGGGGCAGGTAAACACACAAGATTCTGAATAATCTGTACAGCTGATGTACTTGTCAGAACCTCCAGAACTTTACAACCACATCACTCATTTTCAGGCAGAAGCATAAAATGCTGGAAACCTTCCAGAGAAACTTCAGGCTAGACTCTTTTTAAAGTAACACCATGGCTTGGTTGACATGTGCCACTTAACCGGTAAAAACATCTGATTTTGCTAAAATCCTAACTTCCACTCTATATACTGTGGCTGCGAAAAGGTCACTCAACATTTTCTATTTAAGGCAATGTTAAAGAATTCCCTTTACCCATCTTGAGGCATGAAAAAAGTCACAGTGGTGTGGATTTAAATACATACTATTATGATTTCACTTAGAGCTGCCGGAGGCTCTGGACTCACACCATTTTAAGATAAATCTTTTCTTGAAGCTATCCACAGGTGTCCCACTGAAGACCTCAAGGGCACTTTTAGACCATGAGATTGAGAAAGACACACACACACACACACACACACACACACACACACACACTCTATTATTCTAAAACAAAACAAAAATCAGTGCAAAAAGCAACAAAAGAGACAGAAAGTCTTTAAGAACATCATTTAGCAAGGCGATATTCAAAGTAATTAACCACCAGCAGTGACAGAGCACCACAGAAAGGTCTGGTGGTTTCCAGGGCAACCAGAGAAGCCCAGGGCCTCTTCCTCCAGGCTCCGGAAGGCAGCCTGGTTTCCTCATTTGAGTGGCTACATCATGAGACCTGGAGAGAGATGGTTCTCACTGGGAAGCCTCTCACTTAGTCATCCCCATAACATTCGTGACATCATCTCAATAAAGCTCTGTGGAGACTATATCCTATAATCCGCACAACAGACATTTTTTCAACTGTGCAAATAGCTCTGAAAAAACTTTATTAAAGCCTTTGCAATGTCAGGGCAATATTAATTACAGGCCTCTAGGGCTAGGATGTGGGAAACCCTTCCTGAGGGAATCTGTGTTCTTAGACATGGCAACCCAATTACACACAGTGAGTCCAAAGGAGGCTGCTTTTTAACTGCCTGGTGACTATTTATAGTAACAGTAATGCCCCAAATCTTACGGTTATGAGTTATTTTTTTTCTTCAAAGCTCAAAGTGTTTCATGGATGTTTCCTAATTAATCTGAGGACGTGGCCTCACTACTATATTCATCTCGAGCAAAAATTCAACACCAATGCACCATGCAACTGCAAGACCGGCCCTGGAGGGGCACACAGACCTGAGCCCGTACAGCACGGTCCCGTCAGGGTGAAGGCGGATCATGCGGTTTTTCACTGTCACTCCATGCACAAATGACTTTTTGTCATTTAAGAAATATGTGTCGGGCACCCATAGCTGGTCAGCCACTCGATTGTCGAGCGTGAGGTTGAGAGGGATCCCAGAATAGGCGAGCCTTTTATCTCTCCAATATTGTTGAAAATACATGGTTAAGGTATAATCCTGGGGGGGAAAAAAAGAAAAGAAAGAAAATTAGTTTATGCTCAGCCACAGGTGTATTTCCTCCACATCCGGCCAAATGCAAATCTAAGCTCCAGAGTGAATATCCAGAAGAAATAGGTTTTTACGCAGCATAAGAGGCAGTGGTTGCTTTCCTATGAGGGAAAATACCAACTTTAATAGGTGTATGAATCAGTGTGTGTCATGTTTACAGAGGTAAATATGTTTTACTCGGGTAAGCAGCAGACCACACAAATTGGTATTTGAGAGGTAACACACAGAAATAAAGGCAAAAAAAAAAAAAAAAAAAAGCCATGGTAAAATCAGGTTGTTAGCAGGGAACTTGACTGTTCCCCTAGATCCTCTATCTCCCACCAGGAGGACAGGTGCTTTATCACCCACAACCGATGAGCTCCAGCTGCAAATTCTCTCTGCAATTTAAGCCACTTTCCTCTCGCTCTGCCCTCTGTGGGGTCCATAAACACAAGCCTTCCGTAAACACACGCTGGACACACGATGGCCAGTGGGAGGTCTCTCTGCCCTATCCGTCATATTTTCTTTTTCTTTCGATTTGCCATAGCCATTCCTACCTTAACTGGGCCATAAAATCACCTGGAGATGATGGCACATTAGTCCCGGGAAACTGGGAGTTCGAAGCCAAAGCAGGATGTGGGAGGTAGGAGAAGGGCCACGGTGCTGCCCACACGCTTGTCCACAAAACAAGCAAATATCATGCAGATGATCCTACTTTTGTTGTCGTTGTTTATGCAAAGCAGTTCATTCAGTGAGAAGAAAAGAGGAAAGAGGCAAATCAAAGCTGGGCACAGAAAAAAGGAAATTCTAAAGTTTTTTGGCAATCCTTATTCAATTCTAAAATGACCAAGTCTGAAAATCTGGTGATATTCACAGGACATTCTGAACCCCATGGTAGAAGGATCTAAGCTGAAAAATCAAAGGTTAGAAAGTAAACTCTCTAACCAGGAAAGGAACAAATCACTGCCACTCCACACAAGGAGCTTTCTGAGCTTACACACTGTAAGATCATGTCTGCAAACGCCCTCGCTCTGGGGGTGGTGAGAGGAGGATGGCGAATCAGTCGAAGCATCCGTCCTAGACACAGGTCTTCTGACAGCGCCCCCAGCATTCCTCTCGCTGCCTCGCAGGGCAATTCTCAGAGTTGCTCATCCAACAATGCCTGTTTGTTAACTGCTCTCAGTGGTGCTGGAGCACAGAGGCTTACAGAATGACACACAGCAAACATGGACTCGTCTCCGGGTGCTCACCGCAAGAGAAGGTGACAAAAACAATACATACGACATGACTATAAACTGCAAGTTTTTAAGCTGTAAGCCCCTAAGACTCAGAGGAGAAGGAAAGGCAAAAACAATCCAAATGGGCTGGGGAGTCTTTAGAGAGGTTTTATCTGCAACTTGGAAAGGCAGCATTTGAGTAAATGAGAAGAAACGAGAATGGGCAGAGCCGTGTGCCTAGTATTTCCTGAGGGGGCCTCCCCATCCTCCCCACCACAGACTGAAGGTTCTCACAGAGCAGGAGGCACTGAAGATAGGCCTTGCTCAGCCAGACAGCAGGTAGGGGACATCGACAACCACTCGAGGGTGTTGCTTTTACTGATGGGAACCCCGAGGAGTGCAGTTTTGCTGGCATGTGGGGCTCACGGGGGAAAGAGTGTGGAGTGGTGGGCGAGGCTGGACCCCACTGCAGTGACCAGGACGGGGAGAGACTGGAAAGCCAGCTTCCCAGCCGATGAAAGCCCTGGCAGTTTCTGCGGAGCAGAGAGACATAACCAAGTGTATTAACGGTGCTGTCTTTTATTCCCGGGTTCTGATGCTGTGGCATCTGACTCCTGGCTGACCCTGGAGGGACGGCCCCTCCCAGCGCTGGCCAATTCCTAGGGGTAGCAAACAACTCTCCTGGGACGCACCTTTCACATGCAAACCAGCTAATGCAGAACCCACTTCCCACCCACCTCTCTCACTGAGCTCTCACATTCTGGGGTCGCTGTCCACCTGCCCTAGTTGCCCCAGGTCCAGGGACTAGACAACTGAAAACAGCACCTATGCCCTGGGGCCCCGAAATCACCCTAACTAGCCAACGCCGAGCCTGCCCACCCTGCCTCACCCGTTCCTTCAGGGCAGCCTCAGGAAAGGCCTTTGCCCAGAGCTGCCCTCTCCCTCTGCCTCCTGACAGGCCCGGAGCTTCACAGTGTGGCCCCCATGGTGTGGTGGGCCCCCTCTTCTTGGGAACCGTGAGGGAGGAACTATCCTTTCAACAGCAGTCATCTCCTGATGTGTGGCCCTGCCATACCTAAATAATGACAAAACCCACATTGTACAACCCAAAGCCGTGTGTGAGGAAGATCAGCTTAGCCTTGGTGAGTTCAAGGGGTAGGAGGAGAGAGGAGCAGAGGCCGCGGGGAGGTGGGGAGGTGGAGAGCGCTTGCGGGTGGGGAAGGGCGCCAGGCTGATGCGGAACGTCAGGATGAGCACAGACCCTCCCAGAGCACAGTCCCAGCCCTCCACTGCCACGGCTGACGCAGGCCGCGCATTTGAACAGAACCGCGCAGAGCTGTGGTGCCACACCAACAGGGGAATACGTCAGCAGCAGCAGCTAAGGGATTTTTCTATTCGACTATCACCCTCCAAATTATATTTTTATTGAGATAGAGGATTTTCGCTTGTTCCTGCCTTTAATTCCTAACCCCGCGTGCTCACGCCTGGCTCATGGAGTCTAGCGCCCTTCCCAGAGCCCCTCCCGACTGTTCTCCACGCACTTGCCCTGAGACAGGAGGGAGCACATCAGTCTGCCCTGGGAGCCCAGCTGTCATTCACAGCCTGAGAGTGTGGAGGGGTCTTATTTTGGACTGTGTCACTTCCGCGCCATCAGCAGCACATCTTACCCTGGGTCTTGGGTGTTTGCTGAGGTGACTTGAATGGATTGTGGGGGAAGAGCTTGGGTAACCCAGGGAGGAGAAAAATGGTATTTCGATCCAAACCTCTTGCACCTGCTCTGCTTTGTACAGCAGTGACATTTACATCAGTGGGGACACAAATTAGTATCCCACTTCTTTTTTGGGATACCAACGGGCAGATAAAGGGCAGGGGATGGTGGAAAGGTCCAAGGCCCCCTCCGTTCTCTTGTGCGGTTGGGAGCACCTAATGGAGGGCTTCGCTGTTCAGGGAGCCACACTGCTACCCTGCTGCCCCTTGTGGCACACAGTGGGGAGCACTGAGGCACAGAACAGCGGCAGCCACTGACGTGTTCTGATCCTTCAGCAAGCACAGGCCTCGTGCTACCTATCACCCAATATTATTATTATCATCATCATCATCATCCCATATTGATGAAGAAAAAAAGAGCTGAAGTCATTTGCTTCTCTTTTACACCCTCCACCCCGTTTAAACACAGGGAACCAGGGACAGGGAGATTTGAAGCTGGGGCCACCTCCCCCCAGGGCCTGGCTCTCAAACTGGAAGCTCTAAGCTCTGGGGAGCTAAACAGTTCTGCATAATGAAGTGGAGTGAGTTTGGCCAGGTGATGGTTTGCAAAGACGTCTCTGAGAGTGCAGAGTCAGGGCTGAGAGATGCTCTTCAGTGAGGGTGAGAACTATGGCCGCATCAAAGCCCACCTCCTCAAACATTTAGCACAAATGCTATAGACAGACGCATTGTCAAGATGCTTTGTAAAGGTATCATTTTATTCAAGGGATCCCAGAAAAGTTGCCGATTTTTATATTTGGAATGATGTGCCCTGAACCAAAGAAAAGAGCACAGCCACGAGGAGACGGAATGTGTGGGATGGAGAGTCTGTCGCAGTTTGAATTTCAAGCCCATCTGCAGAAATAGAAGATACCTTGAGACTATAAAAGCTCCAGGAATTAACAGGCATCTTGGCTGTGTTGCGGGGGGGTGGGACTGGACTCCTCACACAACATGAAACGGAGACGGGGAATTAAGCTTTTGTTCTTTAACCTTAAAGCTCAAGGTGGACTCAGGTGTCATCTGGGTACAAAGATAAGGAATGGCTGGGAAGGGGTGGTCCCTGCTGACCCGGCTCCTGTTGGTGGTTGACAAGCACCTTTGGGAGGCAGCAGTAGACGCCAAATGAGACAGACAGCAGACGCCATTCACAGAATCTGCCCGCGCCATGTCTCCACCACTGTGGCTGGTAAAGTTCCTCTGCTTTGCCAGACCCTCACACTGCACGACGGAACACATGTGCATCCAGATCCAGGCACGCCTCATTTTACTGTGCGTCTTGTTATTGCACCACCCAGACACTACGCTTCCTACAAAGTTTTATGGCAACCCTGCATCCAGCAAATCTATTGGTGCCATTTTTCCAACAGCATGTGTTCACTTTGTGTCTCTGAGTCATATTTTGGTAATTTTTGCAATGTTCCAAGCTTTTTCATTATTATTATATCTGTTATGGTGATATGTGCTAAGTGATCTTTGATGTTACTATTGTAATTGTTTTGGGGCACCATGCACTGCACCCACACAAGACGACGAAATTAATCCATAAATGTGTGCATTCTGATTGCTCCACTGACCGGCCATTCTCTCCTGTTGTTCCCTCTCCTCAGGAAACCATACTCCCTGAGACACAACAGTAAGGAAATTAGGCCAGTTAATAACCTACAACGGCCTCTAAGTATTCAAGTGAAAAGAGGAGTCGCACATCTGTCACTTTACATTAAAAGCTACAAATGATCAAGCTCAGTGAAGAAGGCATGTTGAAAGCCCAGACAGGCCGAAATGCCAGGCCTCTTGCCCCAGGCAGTTAGCCAAGTTGTGAATGCAAAGAAAAAGTTCTTGAAGGAAATTTAAAGCGCTACTCCAGTGAACACACGAACGATAAGAAAACAAAACAGCCTTACTGCTGATATGGAGAAAGTTTTAGTGGTGTGGATAGACAATGAAACCAGCCACACCATTCCCTCAAACCAAAGCCTAATCCAGAGCAAGACCCTGACTCTCTTCAATTCTATGAAGGCTTAGAGAGGTAAGGAAGCTGCAGAAGAAAAGCTGTAAGCTAGGAGAGACTGGTTTATGAAATTTAAGGAAAGAGGCTGTGCATATAACATAAAAGTGCAAGCAAGTACTGATACAGAAGCTGCAGCAAGTTATCCAGAAGATCTAGCTAAGATCGTTGATGAAGGTGGCCATACAAAACAACAGATTTTCAATGTAGACGAAACGGCCTTATATTGGAAGAAGATGCCATCTAGGACTTTCATAGCTAGAGAATAGAAGTCAATGCCTGGTTTCAAAGCTTCAAAGGACAGGCTGAACAGAGGCTAATGCAGCTGGTGGCTTTAAATTGAAGCCAATACTCATTTACCATTCTGAAAATCCTAGGGTCCTTAAGAATTATGCTAAATCTATTCTGCTTGTGCTCCATAAATGGAACAACAAAACCTGGATGACAGTACATCTGTTTGTAGCATGGTTTACTAAATATTTTAAGCTCACTGCCGAGACCTACTGTTCAGAAAAGAAAGATTCATTTCGAAATATTCCTGCTCATTGACAGGAATGAGCAGGTCACCCTAGTCACCCATGAGCTCTGATGGAGATGTATGTGGAGTTTAAAGTTGTTTTCATGTCTGTTGAAACAACATCCATTCTGCAGCCCATGGATCAAAAAGTAATTTCGACTTGGAAGTCTTGTTATTTAAGAGACATTTTTGTAAGGCTACAGCTGCCATAGATAGTGATTCCTCTGATGATCTATGCAAAGTAAATGATAATCTTCTGGAAAGGATTCACCATTCTAGATGCCACTGAGAACATTCGTGAGTCACGGGAAGATGTCAATATATCCACATGAACAAGAGTTTGGAAGAAGTTGATTCCAACCCTCACGGATGACATTGAGGGGTTAAAGACTTCAGTGGAGGAAATACCTGCAGATGTGGTGGAAACAGCAAGAGAACCAGAATGAGAAGTGGAGCCTGAAATGTGACTGAATTGCTACAACCTCATGATAAAACTTGAACAGATAAGGAGTTGTTTCTTACAGATGAACAAAGAAAGTGGTTTCTTGAGATGGAATCTGCTCCTGGTGAAGATGCTGTGACCATTGTTGAAATGACAACAAAGGATTTAGAATATTCCATAAACTTAGTTGATAAAGCAGTAGCAGGCTTTGAGAGGATTGACTTCAATTTTGAAAGAACTCTACTGTGGGTGAAATGCTATCAAACAGTATTGTATGCTATCAAGAAATCTTTCATGAAAGGAAGAGTCAATTTATGTAGCACACTTCATTGTCTTATTTTAACAAATTGCCACAGCCACCCCAGCCTTCAGCAACTACTACCCTGATCAGTCAGCAGCCATCAATAGAGGCAAGACCCTCCACCAACAAAAAGAGTAGGACTTGCTGAAGGCTCAGATTGTAAGCATTTTTTAGCAAAAAGTATTTTTTAAATTAAGATGTTTACTTTTTTGACATAATGCTATTGCACACTCAATAAACTATAGTGTAAACATAACTTTTATATGCACTGAGAAACCAAAAAAAATTGTGACTCACACTATTACCATATTTGATTTATTGTAGTGGTCTGGGACTGAGCCTGCAATATCTCTGAGGGTATTTTTGTATTTATTCAGTCATTCGACAAGTATTTATTGAGTGCCTAGGGCATGCCCGGCAATGTCCAGAGGCAAAGATGAGCTAGAGGCAATCTGGGCTGTCTGGCAAAGGAGATGATTGCAGGTTCCCATAATTCAAGAGCAATCTAGGTGAACGAAGTGGTATACTAAACACGAAGGGACATAAAAGTCAAAAAAGAAGCTATTTCTCAGTAGGATGACTAAAAATGACTTCCTGGAAAAAATGTCATGTGACCTAAATCTTAAAACGATTCCAGCTGCAAGAAGGGCAGAGCGGGTGTTGCCCCGTGGACAGTCATGGGGCTGGGCATCTGTACAAAGTGTCTCCTGACAGCCACCGACAGCCAACACCACAGTTATCTGCACAAAAAATGGTGCAAAGTGGAGGCGGCAGACAAGGAGGTGGCTCCACCGGGTGGTCACCCCCAAATGTGTGCGGCTAAGGGAGACTCTGGAGAGAAGACAGGGACACAGCAGAGGCCCCAAGCGTAATCCTTCTGGAGGCTCTGAGGGTTGCAGAAATCAGAATCAGGGCGCACTGGTGATAGCACGCAATAGTCTCCGCTCCTTGTGACTTTGCTGAGGTCACCATGTTCCTGATTTTCACCTTCTCTGTTCTGGTGGTTGATCCACATGAGAACGAGGAAGAGTCTTCGGGCACCCTGGGGCACTGAGCTCCCCAAGGCACCGAGGGCCTGTGCTAGGGCCAGGGTAGCAGGAAGTGGTGACTGCCAATTCCTTTCCCACCACCGCCTTTTACAGGGGACACCCGAGCTCCGACATTGGAGGGAGAGGAGCGGGCTGCGTGGTGGGGTGGCTCTGGGAAGCCGGCGCTGGGAGGGGGCCTAAGTAGATTAGCACATGCTAGGAAGAGACCGGCTGTCTCCTAGCACTGACTCCTGCCTGTGGCACAACCAGCCCCATCAGCACATCTAGACAGAACGTGTTGGCAGGAGAAGGAGAGGGTATTGGCCAAGAGGTCAGAGCTCGCAGAAATAGTAGCTGCCAGCGGGGCGGTGGCTACACAGCCAGTGGTCCATGAGGCAGAATACTCCCCTGCTGGGGGTGGGCCACCACAGAGTGAAGGGTAACACTCCACTGCCCCCACCACCCCAGATTCTTCGGCCCCGGTTCAGACTGTAGGCTCACTGAACTCCTTTTGGTTATAATTTGATGTATCTTGATTTTTAGAAGAGTACGCTCTGAGTAAAAGTTGAGATTTGCAGCCATTCAAGCATTCATAAAATATTCCTTCTATAAATTAATTAATGGACACACTGACTGTGTGTGCACAAATACTGACTCATGCCCATTTTCTTAGCAGGTGTTTCAACAGCCTCAGAACGTTTGGCTTCTGGTTAAGGTGCAGGTCCGACCCTGAGATGGGGCTGGCACCAGACACTTGGAAGGCTCTAGGTAGAGGCATGGATTTCCTGGTGCCCAACACCCCCAGCAGGACCTCTGCTGCTCCATTCACACAGCAGTCCAACCCCCACCCTTACCAGGGGAGGCCGCTGGGGAAGTCTATGTAGAATAATTAATTCTCCTTGGGCTCCTGTGCTCCTGAACCAGGTTTCCAAAGGTGGAGACTGTTCCACCTCAGGTCATAACAGCCCATCAGGTTTGGGGGGGTGGCGTGAGGTAGGGGAGGACACCTCCAGAGACATCTGGGCTTCTGCTTTACCAGGTATCATGTATCTGAGACAGTTGTCCATATAGGGAAAGGCTCCCAGCATTTCTGGTTACACCATGACAGGTTCCTATGGACATGGTAGCCCTGGGATATGGGATTTAATGGAGCGAGCTCAGGTAGTGAGGAGGAAAACCCAAGCATGTTCTCATTCAGAATTCTCTGGTCCATGAGAACTGGAACTCTCTGAGGCATACTGTATAAATGTGAGTTATTTTTATAATTATAGTTGGTTTGAACTATGGTAGTTCACCAAAATCATTAGATAAGATAAAATATCTTGAATCAATACACCACCCTGTGTGTGTGTCTGTCTGTATGTGTGTGAGTGTGTGTGTGTGTCTTATAAAAGCCTTTAGAAGAATTTTGGATAAGCATGAAGAATTGTATGCAAAGCAAAGGATCTTTCTTAAAAAGAATCTTACAAACAAAAATCACTTGAATCAAAAAGTCATTTACTCATCTGGGCTTCTTTTAGAGATCACAAAGCCCTTTGATAATCTAACGAAATCACAGGCCACCTCCACAGAAAATACATTCTCTGTGTTTGTGTGTGTATCAAATCAATCAGCACGGGACACTAAAGTCCACCAGGGTGTACGTTCTCACCTGTGTCAGATGCCTTCACAAAGTGGAAGCGATGCTAACGAGTGCAGTCCCACAAATTTGTAAGTCACTTGTTTAGGACGTGTGTGATGTTTTCGCATTGGAAAAAATGTGACAAAAGGATTGTTAGGTTTTATGCCAAATTATAAAACTTGATTTCTTGTGAAGGTCAAAAGCCATGGTTCCTGGGTGAGACACCAGGGCTAGCCCAGGCTCTGTGGTTTGGAGCCAGAGTGCTGCGGTAGCTGCAGGTGAAGCAGGAGGTGGGGGCATGGCAGGCAGCCCATCTGGGGTGGGCGGGAGGCCAGGAAGTACTGCTGGCCCTAGTAGCTCTAGGAGAAGCCCTGACTGCCGGAGTGGGGAGCAGGCATTGTTGTATATGAGCTACCCACAAGTCAAGCATTTATACATAGGTGACTGTCCTCTCAAAATCTCCTGAGAATATACAAACAGCAGCAACAATAATGAAACAAAATGAAACCTCAGCTCATCTTTAGGTGTATAATTCACGCAGCTTGGAAAAATTGCAGTAAGATACATAAACAACAAAGTTTCTTCCTGCTCATACAAATCTCTTGGCATTTATCACATTAAAATGACAAGAATACATATTTGAAAGTGGAAATATTGCTCATTATTCTGCAATTAAGTAATTGACTAGATTCCTCAGCACAGGAAATGAAGAAAAAATTTACTATCCCTGAGAAACAAATGCAATCTCTAAACCAAATTTAAATATTTAACTGCAGCTGTGAAAACCACAGGACACCTGCATTTGCATCTGGTTCAGCAAGTTTATGATACAAAATCTTGCAGGTAAGTTGTTCTCAGGTCAGGAAAGATGGAAAATTGTTCTGAGAAGTTTACATAAGCCCTAGGTGGTGGTGACTTCCTTTGCAGGCACTTCTACAACTAAGGTCAGGCTTGGGGGGATCTTGGCATTGCTATTAACAAAGTTTGTCTAGGAAATTCTAATCTATTCTATTTAATGACCTAAAAATAAATACATGATATTACAGCCATCTCTCCTCCTATAACAGAGTTGGATGGCATGTAGGTGTCCATTTGTTGACTCTATATGGTGATGTCTGATAATAAAACATGACCCACATCCTTCTGCTTCCCTCTTGCTTCAAGGATTTACTGGGTATCTACCATAGGCCAAGAAGCACACTGGGCGCTAGGGACCCACAGAAAAGAAAGACAGAATTGGTGCCTTCAAGTGGTTCACAATCTAGAGGGCAGACGGAAAACTGAGCTAAAGATCTGGGCGATGGAGAGAAGCAGCTTCGGAATCCAACATGCCCAAGTCTCAAGCAGGGTCCTATTGGCCTGGCAAGTGTGGGGAACCACCCTACTGTCCTGTGAAGATGGCCTGTCATGGCATCTGTGAAGACGGCCTGCCGCACTGCTGAGGACTGCAAAACTGGGAGGGCACAATGTTATGAGTCAAGTATACAATAATGCTAAAGAAGTGTATGTTTAAGGGTCATCTCACTGAGTCCAGGGCCAGCAGGCAAGCATGCTGGGGTGCAAATAGACAGGCAGTTCACTGAGATCGTTCTATCTTCTTATAGTCTTCATACCTGCCAGAAGGCTCGTGGTCTGTATTTCTTCATTTATCCAGCTAAATGTGAAATTTATTCAGAAGATGAACTAGTCACCTCTGTATGAAATGTAGAAGAGTTGGTGAAAATAAATATGTCTCCCAGGACTCTAAAGCCATCTGAAAAACTGGCATAGGATAAGAATTATTTTGAAAATATGTTTTTCTTTATAAATATGTAAAGACACCATAGATATTTTTCTGGAGTCAAACAAATTTGAAAAGCAAAATGATTGTACTGACCTACACTCAAAGGACAAATAAATTACAGTATCAGAAGAAACTGGGAGAATTGAACCTAAGTCAAGGAGAACCAGGAAAATACTAAGACAGCTGCCCTTTGCTAAATAAACTCTCTGAGCTGATGCTGGCTGGCCAGTTTTGCAGGGTGTGGTGGAGCAAGATGTGTCAGATTCCCCGGGTTGGCACCCTTGCCATGTGCCCTACTTGGGAAAGTTACCTAATCACTCTGAGCCTCAGCCACCTCTTGTGTAAAAAATGAGACTAAAAATGCTCATTTTGCAAAAGTGCTATAGCCATTAATTGAGCTAACAATGCTTAGCGCAGTGCTGGACTCATAACAGGCATTTGGAAAATTCTACTTTCCCTTCCCTCATCCCAGAGCAGGGCCAGCCACTCCTGAAAGAAGCCCCTCCAGCACTTGAGGAAAAAGGACCCTCTTTATCCATGGAACCCCCAGCCCTTTTGTTCCACAGCAAGCACACACCAAACCACAATGGAAAACATGCTCTGTTTTCCTGAGATGCAGGTAAAGAAAACTCAGCCTAATGCTTTAGTACAGAATTCTCAACACTATCTGAAGCAGCTTCAACCTTCGCTTCTCAAATCCCGGGTTCCATCTTCTACTCAATACCCAAATGCAACACAGGCACAAGCCTGTTTCCTGAAATGTATCAGGTCACTAGATTTTTTTCATAAAACTTCTTTTCTGCTGTGAATTATTTTGAAATTACAAATTAAAATTAAATAGAGAGTTGTAAAATAGCTATAGTGCTAATCAAAATGAAAACACCACCAGCCATCCTGTCCAAGCCTGGCCGGCTATGGCTGACCCTGATCTGGGCCACCCTGCCAGTGTTGTGGGGCTCACCTCCCACCCACGCCCTCCCCACTGTGCCTTGGGAAAACCCCATTTTACAGTCAAATGACCCTTCCATATAAGGAACATTCTCACTAAACAGCCTCTCTACAGCTTTCTTTCCTTGTAAGTTGTTGCCCTACCGTACCCTTGTTTAGGGGTGGTTACCTATTCTCCCAAACAAGGCACCAAGGAGCTAAGTGAAAGAAGCATCCCCCACCCCACACACCCACTTTCCATTCCTGATCAGCCTCCAGGTCTCTGTTCTTCCATCGGTCTCTCCTGTCTCATTCTACTTTCCTGAGACTCTGATAAATGGATCCAGCTTCGTTCTGAACCATTCCATCCAGAAGCCCCACATGCAACTCAAGATCAGTATGTCCAAAAATCAACTCCTTATCTTCCTACCCCAAATCTGTTCCCCATTCTGTACCCCCATCCACCCACTCACTCAACCAAACCGAAAACAGAAGCAGTGTGCCAGCCTCTTCTTTCTTTCTCACTTTAACCACTGGCATTCATTCAGTCACTATGTCCTGTTGATGCCATTTCCTAAAAGTCTTCCATGCCTAGCATCAGATCACGAGGTCAGCAGCCGCAGCAGTGAGGGCTGGAGTGTTTCCACTGATGTCGCCATGGCAACAGATTAGAGCATGGGGCTCCTGGACTCCCAAATTGTACCTGGGAAGAATACTTACCCGCGGTGTCTAGAGCATACCAGGTCTGACACCAGACTCAGACACGGTGTGGGTAAAATAGAAGAATATGTGGGATGACCAGATGTCTCACACTCCATATGGGAACAGATGTTCCAGCTCCACACAACACTGTATGAATGAACTTTCGGAACATGCTGGTAAGCCTGGGAGTCACTGCATCTTTTCCTTTATTTTAAAAGAGCGTTTATCTGAACAATACTCACAAAATAACCAGACAACATACGTGTGTGTGTGTGTGTGTGTGTGTGTGTGTGTCTAATCAGATCCATGGTTTTGTTTTCCAACACTTATCTTTAATTAAGAGGCTTCCAAAAGGGAATACAATGACTCCCAAACATATCATTCTTCCAAAGGTGCTCTGAGAGCTGGCTGTGGAAACATCCACATTGCTTGGACAAGGCATCCTCAGTCTCTCTATATCTGAGAGATGCTTGAACAATTTGTGCACATTCTGATTGTGTGGCATTTATCAAGCTAGATGATGCCTCTGTGCTTTGCCCTTGCTTGAGCAGAGTGCCTGTAGATGGCCATAAGGTTAAGAATTCTAGGTTCTTAAATAGTGATGATTATCTCTTGGGTAATCTGGTTTACAGAGTTTGCATTATCAGATTTGCTGAACTGAGTATCACTTAAAATTACTTCTCCCTGAATCCCTTCGAGAGAGCAGACAAGGCAAAAAAAAAAAAAAAAAAAAAAATGCTACAGAAGGAAGGGCATTTATTTATTATAAAATAAAGAATGAATATTTCTGCTTTAAAACAGGACCCCTCCTATACGCTTATAGTGTGAGAACTCAATTGCATTGTCGTTTGATTTTATATATGTGCCTCTCTATCAGGATTTATCAATGGATTTCCTCACTTCAAAGACAAATCATGAGGATTAGCGATGCCACACATTTTAAAGTACTTTCAATGTCTGAGAAAATGTGCTATTTTTAGGCATCAAGCCCATTCATTTCTGAGATCATGTCTATTTCTGGTTTCTGCCTAGAACTTGAGAGGTTATTGCAGTTAGGGAAATCACAATATTAACAACAGTGCAACTTTACATAACTGAAAAATATTAATATTAGTTTGACAGTTGTTTTCTGAATTGCTACTAATCACAACAGAAATACTCGAATGGACATCTCTGCATAGAATTGCATAAAGCAGTCTTATCCTCTGGGATACTGTAATCAAAGCCTTGGTAAGCAGAGAGAAACTACGAAACGGGTTTTCGTACACCCCATCAAGCATAGTGCCGAAGGAGGGAGAAACGCAAATGTTAACCTTCAGATTGGAGAGTAACAGTACTTTATTCTCACTTTTGAACAAATGACCCTTTAGTTTCATTTTGCACTGGGCCCCAAAATTTATGTACCTGGCCCTGGCTATGAATAGTAAACTATCCTTTGTCTATAACCCATGAGATTCATGTCTTCTTCCAGCATCCAGGAAACTGTGGCAAGATAACTTGTTAGCATACCAGCAGGGCACAATCTCAGACTCTCTACTCTTTTTGACACACACTCCCCTGCTCTCCTTCCTACCTAACTGGTTCATAGAGTTGCTGCTCTATGAACAGAATTGCTGTTCCCTCCAACTCTTCCTTTTCTCCTTCGTGTTGGAGGGCCCAGAGCTCCTCATTCTAAAGCACCATCCACTCACCCACTCAGCCAGCCAAACCTCCATCTCTTCTCATCTGCACTCAATCCCTTAGTGATCGCCTTTAGCTTCATGGCTTTGCATTCGATCTGTTTGCTCAGAGTTCCAAAATTTTGTCTCCAACCAAATTTATAAATCAAAGTCCAGAACCAACCAAACACATACAAATGGAGCTGCTGATTTTACCCACAAAGCTGACCCACTTGCAGTCTTCCCAGTTCACACAAGGGCATTCCCTCTTTGCAGTTACTGATGCTAAAATCCCCAGAGGCATTTTTCACTCATCTCTTCTCTCACATCCAACACCAATCCCTCAGAAATTCTGTTGACTCCACATTAAACACAGACCCAGGTTCCCCCACATCTCAGCACTGCTGTTGACACCGCCCTTATCAAACCCATCCTCTCCCTCCACCCATACTCTAGGAAGCTCCTAACTGATTCCCCACACTTCTCCCACGGTCCTGTTCCCAAAGAGCAGGCAGCGTGATTTATTAACAATTTAAAACAGATCATCTGCTCTTCTGTTCAAAACCGTACAATGGCTCCCTGCTTCACAGAAAGCAAAGTCAAGTGATGTGCTCTGGCCCACTTACCACCTCCCTGACCCCATTTCTTGCTGTTGTCACCTCTGCTTAGTTCTGGCAACAATACCCTCTTTTTTGCGCCTCAAACATCCCAGACATCCTCCTGCCCTGCATTCGCTGCTCCTTCTGGCTCAAACCCTCTTTCCTAACAACCTTCTGGCTGACTTCCTCACCTTGGTCAAGTCTTTCCTCAAATTCGCCTTTTTAATGAGCTTTTCCTGAGCGTACAAGTGGCAACCTTCACCCACTGGGTCTTACATCATTTTAACCCTGACACCCAGACCATTATATTCTAGATGATATGTTTCTTTATCGCATTTATTTATTATGATTCTTTCCTTTCTAGAACGTTGGCTGCATGAGCACAGGAAGTGCAGGAACTCTGTCTCTTTGGTTCACAGACGTATGCACAGCACCTAGGACGGTGCCTAGCACAGACAGGGACTTGTGTAAATATCTGCGGAACGAGTGAGTACAAGTTCTGTGTAACCTGGGCTGCTGGCATGACCCTTCAGAAAAGGCCTGTATGTGTTTTCACAAGTGTTCCAGATTGGTTGATTAGCCTTGGATCACTTTCAGTGAAAATTTCTCTGTACTTTAAAGTTAAACCTCAAATCCAGATCGGACAGGCATTTGATACAATTTTCAGGGCAGACGTGTTCCTGGCCACCTGGAGCCAGATGAGACAGACGCATTCCCTTGTTATCTCCCTTTGATGGTTGGATATTTGGTCTAGAACCCCCTGCACTGTGTAGCCCTTTGGTGCAGCAGCTCTGTGAAGACTCCATTTCAACCCTCTGCTTTGTGGGCCTCCCTCATTCTCTAGTCTCCTGTTTCCACCTGGCCACTAACACCAAGCCACTTGGTTCCAAGGGCAAATGATCTCAGGCCTTCCAGCCCCTAAGTGTAGCTTACAATGCTTTCATTTTCAGCTTTCTCTCTGAATGAATCTCTTTCCTTAGGGATTTCTATTATTTTCCTATGAATTAAGTGAAGCAGTACTTGATTAAGTGATACAGTATAATGATGCACATTATAATTTATTTGCCATTTCCAGTGGCTTTATATGGTGAGTTCTTTAGAATTTGTAATCAACCATATTTCTGGGCATAGAAGTCCCCATCCTTTATCAGGTCACCGGGGGCTTGCCTCCTTCTCCTGCTTGGTCCCATCAAGGTCACGGAATGATCTCCAAGGGGAATTCTTGTCCTCATCTGATTCAGTGTCTAGGCAGATTCAGTAGGGCTGAGAGCCTGTTCTCCCTAGGACTCTGCCAGCCTCTGAGACACCCACTCCTCTGGCCTCTCCACTCCATCGGCTGCTCTGCTCAGGGTCCCCAGGCTGGCTGACCCCTCCGACCTAGATTTAAGTCTAAAATGTTAGATGGCCTCAGAGTGATCTCTGCTGTTTCCCTCCTTCCCTCCTCCAGGCTGGTCTCATGCATTCCTAAGACATTTAACAAAATCCACAGCTGATGACTCCTGGTTCTGTCTGAAGGCCAGAGACCCCCTGAGCAATGACTCCTCATCCAACTGCTCTCTTGACAGCTCTACTTTGTAGTTTCTTTATCCTCTTTTTCTTTTTCTTTCCTTGTTCCCTAATCTAGTTCCAAGACCCACTCTAGCTGCACTGGGTCAGAATTCCAGGAGGTAAGGCCAGGGTTGGTATTTCTTAAAAGCTCTATTTGCAATTCTTATTTTTGCAGGTAATCAGTTTTTACACCATTATTATATATTCCGGTCACTATTTTGATTTAAACCTTTCACATTCATTCAAATCAGAAACTCTATTTCCTAAAATCAACAATCTGTATTGAGAAAACATGCACATGTGTACAGAACAGGCCCTACCATGCTCTGCCAGGGACCCGGGAGAGTCTGTTCTGGGTGAGGTGTAAGAACACAGTCTTCCAGTTGCTTCCGGGATTCTAGCAGATGCCAACGTGGTCTTGCTGCAAACCGCTTCAAGCACGTTTCAACGAAAACCATCAATTCCATGCCAACATTTGTCATGAGAGTAGGAAGACACAGGTCGTGGCTCTGGCATCACAAGTTTTCAGAAGGGGCTCACCGCAGCACAGGTGTCTGAGACCTCAGAACAGGACCCGCCTCCATCCAGGCCCTCATGCTATAAATAGCCATGGCCACCAACCCAACATGTGCTGTTAACTCCAAACTGACTTGCTGTTTCAGTAAAATTAAGAATAGAAACGAGTATTTCAGAATACAGTCAGTCCTCCATATTCATGGGTTTCGCATTCATGGATTCGACCAACCTCAGATCAAAAATATTTGGGGGAAAAAAGGGATGGTTGTGTCCCTACTGAACATGTACAGAATTTTTTCTCTTGTCACTTTCCCCTAAACAAGACAGTATAACAACTATTTACATAGCATTTACATTGTGTTAATGTTAGGTATTATAAGTAATCTAGAGACGGTTTAAAGTACATGGGAAAATATGCATAGGTTATATGCAAATATTATGCCATTTTCTGTCAGGGACTTGAGAATCTGTGGTTAGGTCCTGGAGCCAATCTCTCCAGGATACCTAGGGACAACTGTATTTATTCAGTACACTTTAACTTTGCTTGCTTATTTATATCATTTTGTAAAGGACATTTCTGTAGCATACATTGTATTCATATAATGGTGTGGTGTGTTCATATAGTATTATATATTCGTATAGAAATCCATTACTCCAAGGATATTCAGACATTCTCATACATTCAATTTCTTTTTGCAGTTGGGTAATGGTTATGTTTATTTTAATTCCTCTAATATCTGCTCCTGGTAAATGTAAACAGATGTTTCTAATTATTCCCTTTCAGTGCTGATATATCATACATACAGATGGAGGATTTAGGTTTCACGAAGAGAAGGTGAAATGTTTGTGGTGCCAACAGGAGTCATGAATGGATGATTTTGGTGGTAAAAATGCCCATATTTGGGTTTGAAAAGTTGACAAATAAACAAGAACTATTACTCAAAAGGAAGAGCATTGTTTTAACAAAGCAAGGACACTCCCTCAGCTGGGAGCTGTGGTCTTGTTAAATTTAAACATAATATCTGACACTATTCATATTCAAATGAGCTTGAAGGAGTTACCACACAGCAACACAGCACCATGGACCAGCCATGCCAACTGGAGGCTACTGAAAGCAAACTTATGTAGCATCCAGATGGTGATTTAAAACAGCAAAAGGTCTCTATTCGCCAAGGCACTGGTTAGAGCATCAACTATCAAGTTAATTGTACATTTTCCTGATTTTGTGAGTAATGCTGCATATTAAAATACAGGTTTTCCATATGTGAGTTGCCTCCGCTTGGATAGCAGCTAGGCTATTTTTAGTGTGAGAACAATAATTCAAAATGTCCTTTATGTCTCTCATTCCTTTGAGGGAACTGCACAGCTAGGATTCAGCCACAGTGCAGCTGACTACACAGCCTACAGATAGGCTTTTTCCTCCCCGTGAGTTCAGAATTGTGCAAGCATGATTCAGCTGTAATGTAACCAAAGATGTCAATTCATTAGCTGCCGTGTTAATCAGAACTAGAATTTACAGTTTATAACTGGCCATATAATTAACGGCTGGTAATTTAATCAGTCATGATTCACTTGCTTTACATTCACTTTCAAAACTATGGTTACCTAAAATGTAAATATATAAAAGGGTGTGATGTCACAGAAGCTACAATCCTTTTGGCTGTCTCCTGGTGTGTTCTGACTCAAAATCCAGCACCACATCCCGAGGAGGCCACCCAGCAAGGCTAAGCACTACCACTTAGTGGCTGGGCCAGGGCCAGATGCCACTTGACTTCCCTGGCTGTGACAGAGGACAGTTGACAGCAAGACACTGACTGTTGTGCAGCAAGGAAGTGGCATCTAGAATAAAGAATAGGAAATATACAGTTGACCCTTGAACAACACGAGTTTGAACTTCATGGGTCCAATTACAAACAAAGTTTTGTCAATAAATTCAGTAGGCCCTCCATATCCGCGTGGCTCGCATCTGCAATCAAACTCAGATAGAAAACACTCAGAGGCCAACTTTCCCTACACAAAGGCCACTTCGAGACTTGAGTGTGCGCAGATCTTGGTTTATGCGGGGAGGGGGAAGTTCTAGAACCAATCCCCCATGTATATCAAGAGATGACTAAAATATTCAATTACAACATACGGAAAGGAAAAGATGAATCTATATGAGCATTAGCTGCACAGTGGCTGACTCCCAGCTGTGCAGTCCCATATAGCCTGTGAAGAAATGAGAAGCAAAAAGGACACTCGGAATTATTGTTTTCACACTAAAAATAGTCTAACTTCTATCCTGTATCTATACCCATCTTCCTATCTCCCTGCACGTATTTACCCACATACATGTATGTAACACACACCCAAAGCAATGATTGATAGCCACACTGATACATAATTTTTCAATCTTACAAGTTATTTGCCAGAAAGATTATCAGTCAAAACACAAACATTGATTAAATAAATTCATTTATTTATGAACTCGGTCATTCAGTTATTGTGTTTATTCATTCATCATTTTCTATTTACTTATTTATTCATTATATTTGCCTCACCAAGTTTATAAAAGAAATACACGTTATGGACTCAGTCCACAGGTATTTGACGTTTTTACACAGACACTTTTTTTGAGCCTTGTCTTCTTCCATCAAAATCTTTCCTTTGTTCCCTTCACCCCTACCCGGCTGGTGCCCCAGCTGCCTCGCACCTAGGTGGTGCAGCCCACAGCCATCCCCCTGCCTCAGGCCAGCTTATTGGGACTGTCTTGCATCCTTGCTGGTCAGCCCCACCTCACTCTGGGTTTGCACATGAGACAGGACAGAGAAGCGTTTCCACAACCCAGCTTTAAGGTGCCTGAGGTGCCCTCTGTGTGCCTGGGGACCTCCCAGCACCCTTCACTCAGTGCTCCCTGGGCTCTGACCTGTCATGCACCTGCAAATCACCTGGCATGGAGCAGATCACAGCCAGAGCTGAACACCTGTCCTCAAGCATCTCAGGGTTCCCTTTGCCCTTCATGTAAGCTGTAACCTCTGGCTGGCCCACGCCAATACTGGGGTTGATGTCTCTATTCCACTGACATGGCTGGTCTGTCTATAACAGATGGTTACGTTGAGGAAACCTCTGGGTTTCCCTGCTCCCCTCCTTGCTTGGCCCCTTCTGTATGTTTTCACCATCTTACAAGCCTTTCCCATCTGTCCTGTCTCACAAGAGCCCCCAAATGACACCCTCCATATCAAGCCTTCTTGGCCTCTGTCTCCTCCATCATGGGCTTGGTCAGTTCCTCACCTAAAATAAGAAGGTTTTCCTTGATGACTACCAGCAAGATTCCTTTCGATCCCAAGATTTTGTGATCGTCCACGACATCACAGGCCCTATATAACTGTTTACCAAGTAGCTGTCCTCCACTTGTGTCATCAAGTGCCCCGTGCACCCACCCTGGGTTACAGGAGTCTGACCGTAATCATGTTGACATGTAGCCTCAAGGTTGTGGGATGCTGGAAAATGGAGGAGCAAACAATGCGAAGGAACAAGGAGCAATCCCAGATGGAACAGCCCATTTTGAGCACATTCACCAGGCAATATTAAGTCCTCAAGGATAGAGTCCCTGAGTACAGCAAACTCGGAAGATAGCAGCTGTAGGCATCAGCCAAAGTGCAGTCTTCAACTTTGGGCAGGAGTGATTTTCACACTGTGGTGTCTTCAGACTCCCTCCCGGTACACAGAGGTCCTCACTGCTGTCATCAGCATCCCTTTGAACAAGGGGGATGTGATAGAATCAATGCTAACCCAACGCACATTCTGTTGTTTTAATGATGGCGTGTGTGTGTGTATGTGTGTGCGTGTCATGGAGATCCACCCCACTAGTTCTGACATGGGACTAGCCCTATGGATGACCTCAGTCTGAACTCCAAGGTGCATATTTTCTCACTCTTCTGTTACTTTTTCACTTATTCGCCCAACAGACATTGCTGATGACCTATACACCATTGCCAATACCTGGGAGAGGGACTGGAGAATTGAGGAGAAATAAGAAAATAAGACATGGTCAGGATCTTGCTCACTGTCTAGCAAAAGAGGAGAACATGTAAAGATGTAAATTGCAAATCCCTCCTTTTTTCATTCACTCCACAAGTATTTAGAGCTTCCTATGGTGCAGACAACGGATGTCATCTACTTCAGCGGGGCTTCGTGGAATCCAATGGGAGAGGCAGACACTGACACATATCCACAGGAATGTCACGCTGTGGGACATGATGAGGAGTTGGGTGGCTTCCCGAAGCAGAGATGATTGAGGATACCCAGGGCAACAAGTAAGGGGAGGGACTTCCAGGTCAAAGGGCCCACTGGACAGGTGGAGGGATAGACGTTTAGACCAGAGGGAGGATTAGTCACTCCGGGATTAGAGGCTCCATAAGGATTTTTGGTTTTGTTTGGAAAGCACTGAGAAGCTTTTGCACATTTTGAATTTGCACCAAAAATCTCAGTCTTGCGGCTACATGGAAAATGGAGTTAACTGCCTGATATGAGTAGAAGTGTCTTCTCTTCAAATTCTTATGTTAAAGTCCTAACCCCTGGCACCTCAGAGGATGTGACCTTATTTGGAGATAAGTGTTTAAAGAGATGGTTAAGTTACAGTGAGGTGTTAGGGTGAGCCCTTATTCAAGATGACTGATGTTCTCATAAAAGGGGAAATTTGGAGACAGATTCGCACACAGGTAGAACATCACATGAAGAAGAAGGCAGAGATTGGGGTGATGTTTCTACAAGCTGAGGAATAACAAAGACTGCCAGAAAACACCAGAAGTAAGGAGAGAACACATTCTCCCTTGATGTTCTCAGAAGGAACCAACCCTGCCAGCACCTTGACCTCAGACTTCCAGCCTCCAGAACTGTGAGATGATGAACTTCCATGGTTTAAACCACACAGTCTGTAGTACATTGCTACGGCAGCCCTAACAGACAGATGGAAGGCTGCTCTCCGTGAGGGTGATGGCAACAGCTACACGTGACTGTGTGTGGGAGAAATTTAAGCTGCCACAGGACAGGCCTTGGTGGTGGTTTGTCCATAGGCAGAGGACAGAAAGCGCAAGCACAGGTGGCCCATGATGAGACCAATTCTATCTCAGGGACACATCAGCAAGGGAAGGAGCCACAAAGAAAATTTTAATCTATAGATTTGTAGTAAAATTTACAAACGAGCTAAAAGGACAGACGATGAAAAACACCTCTAATATCTTCATCGTTCCTGCTCTGGTGAGCAGCCTTCTGGTCATTTTCTGTGTGACAGGCTATGTGAACCCAAAGAGAGTGACTTGTTGACAGAGACTAAACTATATCTCTACATGTCTGATATTTCAATCAAGAATGTATTAAAAAATTTCTTCCACACTTCAATAATATTCTACCAAATAATGAGATCTATTTTTTAACAGCTTTAGTGAGGTATAATTTGCACACCAAAAAAAATTCACTTGTTTTTAAGGGTACAATTAAATAATTTTTTTAGTAACTTTACAGAGTTGTCCGTTCATCACCACAGTCTAATTCTGGAACACATCGTTGCCCCAAATACAAACCACGGGCCCATTTGCAGCGACTCTCCCTTCATGCTCCATCCCCCGAAGCAACCACTAATCTCCTTTCAGTCTCTATAGATGTTCCTGTTCTGGGCACTGCAGACACATGGGATCCTACGACATGTCGATTCTGTGCCCGGCTTCTTTCACTTAGCGTAGTATCTTTGAGGCACGTCTATGCCATAGCACGTATCGCTGCTTCCTTTCTTTCTATTGCCAAACATTATTACACTGTATGGATTAACTATTAATAGTTCGTTCAAGTATTTACCAGTCAGTGAACATCTGGGCTACTTCCACTTTGGGGTTTTATGAATAATGTCACTATAAACATTCTTGTATGAGTCCTTGTGTGGACAAGTGTTTTCATTTTTCTTGGGTACACATCTAGCAGTGAATTGCTGGGTCAAATGGTAAATACGCCATAAGAAACTGCCAAATTATTTTATCAAAGTAGCTGCATTATTTCACATTCCCCCCAGGAATGTATGAGGTTTCCAATTTCCACACATCCTTGCCAACACCTGCTATTTTCTATTTTTTTTTTTTTATTACAGCCAATGTAGTGGGTATGAAGTGGTGTCTCACTGTGGTTTTAGTTTGCATTTACCTAATGACTAATGATGTCGACTGTCTTTTGTTTTGCTTATTGGTCATTCATACAACTTCTTTATCTGAAATGTCTATTCAGATCCTTTGCCAGTGTATTTTAAAATTTGTTTTTCTTATTAAGTTGTGAGAGCTATTTATGTAGACTGAATACCAGTCCCTTGTCAGTTATATTCTTTGCAAATATTTTCTCCCTGGCTATGAATTGTTTCTCAATCTCTTAACGATATTTCAAAGAGCTGAAGTTTTAAATTTTGATGAAGTCCAAATTATCAGTGTTTCCTTTTATCACTTGGGCTTTTGATGTCATGTCTAAGAAATGCTTGCTGAGGCCAAGATCAGGAAGATTTCATCCTAGGTTTTCTTCTCCAAACGTTTTATAGTTTTGGCTCTTACATTTAGGTGGAAGATCTATTCAAAGTTGGTTTCCATGTGCAGAAATGTGCAGATCACATGTCTGTACATTTACTTGTCATAGAAAAGAGAAGTGCACTCCATCCTGGAAAAGGGAAGGGCATGTGCCAAGGCCATGCAGTCTACAGACAGAGGAGGGTATAATCTGAATTTTTGTTGCTTTTTTTATTTGTTTGTTTCCATTTGTAAGCAGAGAGAGAGAAATGCTGTGTGAGAGAGCAGTGACCAAAGGCTTACTCAAAACGGAGACTTCCATGGGGCTACACTGCTCAGAAAGTGGATAAATAAGAAGAGAAGAAACAACCTCCACCTATTTTAATTTTAAATCTTTAGATATTTTCTTCTGCATGCACAGTAACTGCTTCTCACTCCTTCTCCTTACAGGCACCCCCAAATCTCTGTGTGCAAAACAGAACATCCTTACAATAAGTTGTTCTTACAATAAATAGGTTCTGGGTTTTTTTTCCCCAATAATGGTAAAAAAAACACATAAGATTTACCAGCCCAACTGTCTTTAAGTGTACAGTTCAGTGGCATTAAGTGCATTCCCACTGTTGTGCAACCATCACCACCATCTATCTCCAGAACTTTTTCACCTTCCCAAACTGAAACTGTGTCCCCATTAAACACTAATTTCCCATCCCCCTCCCCAGCTCCCGGCCTGGGAGCTGTGAATGTGACTACTCTGGGTACCTCAACTAAGTGGAATCATGCAGTATTTGGCGTTTTGTGACTGGCTATTTCCTGGAGCATACTGTCCTCAAGGCTCATCCACATTGTAGCAGGTGTTAGAACTTCTTTCCTTTTCCAAGGCTCAATAATAATGTATCATAAGAATGTTCTGTTTTGCACACAGAAGTTTGGAAGTTCCTATAGGGCAAGGCAGTGAGGGGCGATTACTGTGCACGTGGAAAAAAGATCTGAAGCTTTAAAATCAAAATCGGTAGAGCCTTTGACGTGGCTGAAGTAATCATGGAGAATATGTGGGGTGAGAACCTTATGACCCTGAAGAAAGGGACAGAGGAGGATCCATTTATTTAAAATGTCGAGACGGAACAGTGAGAGAGCAGCAGGAGAACAGGCAGGGGAGTCTCAGGTAGCCCAGAGTTTACGTGGCAGGGAATTTGAGACAAAGCGTCTGGAAAGGGGCATGGGTGTGGGGACCCAGGAGGGCACAGGAGACCTTAGTGAGAAGAGTGTCTGCAAAACCATTAAGCAGAAGCCCGAGGGTACACTGGCAGGTCAAGGAGGGAGAGGGAATGATGGATGCGGACCTCACAGCTCCTCTCTGGTGGGGAAGGAAAGAGCTGACGATGGCTGGGATTTTGAGCATCAGGTGGGAGGGCAGAAGGGGGCACCTTCACAATGTGGATGCCGGATGGGCTACCAGGGAGAGACCACAGCAAGTGGTGCTGGAGTGGGGTGGTGGGAGGAGCTGAGTCCTAGAGAAGGTAAGCAGGGATGCAGGGGTGGAAACAGAAGAGCAAAAGGGCTAAGAGCTGAGAGAACATACAGAGGGTCTGGTGGACAGGGATGGGGCAGAACTGTCTGCTTCTCTCCCTGTGTCTTCTTGGTGGATCAAGAAGCTGGGTCGTTTGATAAGATGGGGACATTGCTATGGTTTGAAAGTGCACATCCCTCCAAAATTCGTATGTTAAAGTCTAATCATCACGCTGATGGTATTGGAAGGTAGGCCCTTTGGGAGGTGACTAGGTCACGAGGGCTCTGCCCTCATAAATGGCATTAATGCCCTTATAAAAGGGCTGGAGGGAACTAGTGTAGTCCTGCTTTTGCCCTTCTACCTCTCTGCCATGTGAGAACACATCACTCCTCTCTCTCTCCCTCCTCCACCATGTGAGGACCCAGCAACAAAGCACCATTTTGAAAGCAGAGAGCAGCCCTCGCCAGTCACCAAAACTGCTGGCGTCTTGATCTTGGACTTCCCAACCTCCAGAACAGTGAAAAATGTATTTCTATTATTCATAAATTATGTAGTCTGTGGTATTTTGTTATAGCAGCAAGAATAGACAAAGACAGGTATGAATGGAGGTAGCCTAAAGAGACATTCCAGGTTCTTGAACAGTTGCTATAGGGAAAGTGAGCTGATGAAGAAAAGGAAAACTTGCTGAGCCCATAGAAGAAAGCCAGACCAATACAAGGCTGTAGGTATGTGTGAAATCAGAGATAGAGGGATGGATGGATGGATGGATAGATACGTAGACAGATCAATAGATGAATAGACAGATGGAAGAATGGATAGATGGATGGGTGGGTGGATAGATGGATAGACAGATGAATGGATGAATACAGATAGATGATAGTTATAGAGACAGATATGAAAATACACTAAAATATGGAAATACGGAATTATAGCTATCTCTGGGGGGTGAGATCATGGGTTTTTAATTTTAGTCTTTAATAATGTTTTGTCATTTCCAAATTTTCTACAAAGGGGATATTTTATTAGGGAGATAAAACAGTCCAGTTCTATGTTTAGAGGTAACTGGGCACAAAACCAAAACAAAATGCTGAGTAGTTTTGAATATCCAACAGAGACTAAAACTGTACATTTGTAGTGGAGCCAGTCAGCAAGTTTATGTGGCTTTTTCCAGCTACCCTCAGTAGCCCAATGACAATGAGCTTGGAATAGTCACCACGCCAAGACGGTCCATTTCTGAGGCACTCAATGTTCATGTCCAGAGCCACCCGCCCTGCTCTGCAGCATCCCCCTTGTCACTTGCCAAGGCTCACACAGTTATCATGACAATTCTCAGTAAGTAAACTGAGTATTGGGTTAACGAACTCCCTTGGGATTTCACAGCAGTTCAAAGGTGGAGTCAAGCAGGTCTAACCCCAGCCCTGTGCCAGCAGCCCTCCCTGGGCAGATGATGGATTCTGAGACCTGGGAAACAGGGCTGGAGGGGGTGATGCTGAGGAGGGACTAAACCTAGGATGGGAGAGGTCAGGCTGAAGACCCAAGAGGGCCAGGGAGAGAGGAGGATAAAGAGAATGAAGGGCACAGTCAAAGATGCTGGAGTCCCCAACTCAAGACTTCAGAGCACAGCCCAGGGTTTCTGGCATATTTGACTGTTCCTATGGTTCAAAAATTGAGCATAAAGCCTTTACCTGTATTTTAATCCCAAATAATGTATTCATGTTTAGTTTTCTTAAAATATGATCTTTATTACATGACTTCCTGAAACTACTACTCTTTATCATATTTTTTAAGATACAGTCTGATTTAGGTTGGGTCTTTAATTCCTCATTTATTTCTGTGCAAGATTTTGGGCTTTCTGACCTTCAGCTGCCAGGAGGGGCATTTCTCCCTTGGGCCTTCTAGATCGTGGAGAGAGACTGATGCCAGGCTGTCACTCTTCCCCATGGGAGTGTAGGGCAGAAGACAGGTGGGCCATCCAGCCCTGCCCTCCCTCCTGTGACACCAGCTCCTAAACTCCTGCAGGTTCCCAATGTCCTGACTGGGAGCTTCACAGATGGGGGTTAGGGAGCCAAGCCGTGCACCAGCATACCAAAGACGTGCTCTCCAATCCACGTTCTACCGGTAACAAGCCTGATAGTTTGCTTTCTACTCAGTTGACTTTATCTCTTTCTCAACTGCTTCCAAGAAGGAAAGAAAGGGGGTCTTCTATTGATCTCCTAATCTAACAGTAATATCAGAACCACCAATTTAACACGGCTCATACTGCGCATACATTTTCTTACAACCTCCCTCTGTGAGTGAGTGTGTGTGTGTGTGTGTGTGTGTTTCTTTTACCCTCACTGTTACTTTCTCTTCCCCATTTCTTCGTCTTTATGAAATAGGTCTTTTTCCTTATTGCCCCAAGTGATATTTAAGAAGTCTTTGGTGGGGGGGAGAGGGGGAATCTATACAATTGGGCTCAATACATTGTCCTAAAGAACCTTGTCCTAGAAATGATAATCCTGTATTTACTCAACATAGCACCAAAAGCACAGGCACTGGAGTTGGATTACGTGCCCTGTTCCCTCAGCTACAAGTCAGGAAACCTGCAACACCTACTGGTGTTTGGATTCCTCCAGCCACAAGCCACATTAGAGCTTGTGTCCTTTGGCTTAAACAATAAGAAAACTGATCTTTTTTTTCTTTTGGTAGACTGCATTATTGTTTCCCATTTTTCACCCCTCCCCGCATCCACATCCTTTGTCACATGACTGCTGAACTTGCACCACGGATGCTCACCTGCCAACTGATGCAGGTGCTGGCCACAGGTCTTGCTTTAGCCACTGTGATATTAGGGGACATGACACAAGTAAAAACTTGAAATGTGTTTGCAAAATTGGACTCTTGCACTTCTGTCCACATTGGGCCCATTAGCCTGGGGCATAAAAGGAACACGTAGCAAATCTGGACCCAATTTGCAGCTGGAAGCCAAGCTCACTTGAGTTCAGTCTAGATGGGTCAACCCCCAGCCAGCCTGCAGACATGCGAAGTTGAAGAAATGACTGTGGTTTGAAACCACTGCATTTTAGGCAGATTATTATGGAGCATAATTGTGTCAATAGCTAAATGATAATCTCCCATAAGAAGTATTGAAGCAGGACAGCTTCAGAGTTCTTTCACTTAGTGGCTCACCGATGTTATCGAAGACCTGGGGTCATTATTTCCTCTTCGTTCTCAGAAGTTGTCTTGTTCCTCAGGACAGCATCCCACTTCAGGACAGCATCCCACTTGGCTGCAATATGGCCAGGGACAGCATGACATCCCATCACCCATGACACATCACAGCTTCATGGGCAGTGCTGTGTCTTCCTCATAACTCATATTTAAAAGAAAGACAAATTTCACAGGTAGCCCATGAGACTGCTCACATCTCTGGCCAGGACTGGACTGCAGGGTCATCATCTAACCCAATTACTGGCAAGGCGAGCAGGGTGCCATGACTGTACAGAATTTAAACCTGAGGTGAGGGTAGGGTTTGCTCATCTGAGGGTAATAAATGAACAAGAGTGGGGTTCTCTGAGCAAATCATAAGGAAGGAAGATGATGCTGGCTGCAAGCCAACACCGACTGCTAATTCTTCAGATGCATTCTGCACGGATAACGCATACAAAGTGCTTAGAAAAGTGACTGCACGAAGTCAGTGCATACTACAAGCCATTTTTATTTCATCTGTTGATTCCAATAATGGAATATGAGCTAGGAAGGGTGAGCAAAGACCAGACAGGTAACAAAGGGAGCTAGATGGACAGGAGAGCCTGTGTTATCCTGGAGTCACATCGACTGTCTCAGCAACCCGCTACCTGACAGTCCTAAATTTCATGCTTTCAAATATGACAGACAGACACAAAACAGCAGGGGACATATGCATGAAAAAGCTATCTTGTGGCTCTACATCACACCTAACGGAATGCATACATATGTGTGTGTACACGTATTCAGTTTTTAAAAAAAGCTTGTTATAGGTTTCTTTGGAAGGTTCTTTAATTTCACAGCTGAAGTAATTAAAGAGGTTAATTGACGTTTCATTCTGCCATTCATTGATGGATCTCAAAGATCTAAACATGAAGTCAGTATCATTAGCTGCTTGTTTATTTGTCATACTGGTGAAGAACTAAGGCCCCAGGGCAAAAAAAAAAAGAAGACTCTTATAATGAGCAGCTGTTCTCCTCACAATTTTAATTCAACAATTACGGAATTACATAGGACTCTCCTTCCCATCCACTGACTCCCTTGTCTACGGTGAAGACAAACCCCTTCACCCTGAGCAAGTCAGCAAATAAACTCGAGGGCGCAGAGCATATCAACATGCAGATGCTGAGGAGGGTCCAATTAGTCTGACCCAACTTAATTAATTAAAGCTCGCCTGGCCTCCTCCTGATCAGTGTGTCTCCTGGCTGATTCTGAAGTCACGGGGGAAAGTTGCCACGCGGGCCCATGCAGTGCAATCTCTGCGCTTGGAGGAGCCTCACCAGCAAAGCGCCAACTGCACAGAGGAAAGGAGAGGCCAGGGCTGGAAAGGGTGTGCAGAGAGGGAGATAAAGAGACCCAGAGTGCAATGAAGAGGGAAGAAAAAGAACATTGCAGGGAAGGGAGGAGGCCGGAGCGTGTGAGTGCTGAGACTGTGCGCAGGAATGGGGGAGGCTGCTCAGCACACCCCTCCTGGGCAAGTCCCATCTGGGGGTGCAGGAGGAAATCACCTGACCCAAGCTGACCATGCCTGACATTGTGAGACATCAGCACTCCTGGATTCTCTACACGAAGAGAATGAAAAATAGGTTCAAAGGGGCAGTCGCCCCAGCTGTGACTAAGAACAGGCCACGTCTGGGGTTATCCTCAAAGGTGCATCCACTGTGGCTTTGTCGTTCTGGCGTTCTGCTCACTGAGGCAGGAGAGAAAACCAACGTCCTTTGGTTACTGATGAAAAGAAGGCCCTTGTTTTTCTCAATCTGGTATGGTGCACCTTCCTCACCTCACTACTTAGTCTGGCCTCTTTTTCCCTCTGCAGAAAGCTTAAGCTCCACAATGCCCAATTCAGAGGGTGCTTGTCCCTCCTGACCTCGCTGGGCCCTCAGATCTGCCTTGCTGGCAACCACGTGCTCCGTGGCACCTGCTCTTCTTTAGGCTCCAAGACCTTGCTCATGGCTCCATCTCAGCCTCTTTTCGGGGGCCCTTACAGATGAGTGTTGCTCGGACACACTGCGCTCCCGCACTGCGCACTCCACTGCTGTTCTTAGATAACCTACTCACGACTCTCGGCTACCCGCTATAAACAGACGCCTGTCATAGGTTTTCACTGACCTCTTCCCAGAGCTCAGCATCCTATTTTCAACAGACTCTAGCAGGTATGTATTTGGATGCCTGAAGTCCACTACACACAACCAAACCACAGAGGAAGCCATGTCCTCCCTGAGCCTGTTTGCCCTCCGGAGCTCACTGTTTTAACCAGTGGCATCTTTCCATTCATAGAAGCTGGAAACCTGGAAAAGGTCACTGATCACTCTCTTGCTTCAGCCACAGTTGCAAACCACTGGTAATTCCCACGGTTTCCCCATCCTCATTTTGTCCAGTCCATTCCTACCTCCCTAGACTTCCTCGGCACAGGCCCCTGACATTTTTACCTGGACTATTCCAAGAGCATTTCAATTCACACCCACGCCATGTCCACGTGAGCACCTTCACACGAAGTCTGAACAGGATTCTCCTGCTTAGAACCCTCCCACAGTTCCTTACGGCTGAGCTTTGGTAGCTTCCTGTTTTCAAGGAATGTGAAGTCACTTGTATTATTCCCTTATCATCCTTTCAATGGCTGCAGGGTCTGTGGTGGTATCTCCTGTTTTATTTATAACATTGATGATTTGTGCCCCCTCTTATCCTTGTCAGTCTTGCTAAATAATGATCAAATTAATTGATTTTTCCAAAGAATCGTCTTTTTATCTCATTGATTTTCTCTATTTCATTGATTTTTGCTCTTTATCCTTACCTTTATTATTCCTGTATTTCTGCTTGTTTGGGGTTTATCTTGCTGTTTTTTATTTGAGTTCCCAGAGGTAGGAACTTACATTATTGATTTGAGATCCTGCCTCTTTTCTGATGTAAGCATTTAGTGTTATGAATTTCCCTCTCAACACTGCTTTAATTGCATCCCACAAATTCTGATGTATCGTATTTAGACTTTTATTCAGCTCTATGCATTTTTATTTCCTTGATAATTCATTTTTCTCCCATGGATCATTTATAAATATGTTGATAAATTTATAAGTATTTGGAGATTTTCCATTTTGATACCATTGTGATCAGGGAACATAATTCTATATGATTTCAATATTTTCAAATTTGCTAAGGTTTGTTTTATGACCCAGGATATGGTCTATTTTGGTGAATGTTGTGTGGACACTTGAAAAAAGTGTGTATTTTACTTTTGTTGGGTGGAGTGTTGTATGAATTCCAAAAACCATGACTGTGTTGTTCAGCTCATCTATCTACTTAGTGATTTTCCTTGTAGTAGGAATCACTGAAGTGATTCCTTATAGTATCAGTCACTGAAAATGGGGCGTTAAAACCCCCAACTATAACTGTGGATCTATTTCCCCTTTCAGCTCTATCAGGTTTTGTTCTATGTATTTTGAGGTGTACACGTTTAGGACTGTTATATCTTCCTGGTGGACTGCTTATGTAATAGCCTTCTTTGTCTCAAGTAGTTTTCTTTACTCTAAATTCTACTTTGTATGATGTTCGTATAGGCAATCCTGCTTTCTTTCTTTATTAACATCAGCATGGTATATCTTTTCCCATCCTTTCATTTTCAACCTACCTGTATAACTGTATGTAAAGTGAGTTTCTTGCATAAAGCATATTATTAAATCACATTTTCTTTCTTAATCCATTCTGCCAATTCCTACCTTTTAATTGGTTTATTCAGACCATTCATATTTAAAGGAATTATTGATACGTTAAAGTGTAAGCCTGCCATTTTATTTGTTTTTTGTTCCTCTTTTTTTTACTATCCTGTGAGTTATTTGAAATATTTTTTAATTTATTTATTTTTTATTTTAGAATTCCATATTGACAAATTTACAGTGTTTTTGAATATATCACATACTATGGTTTTGTTAGTAGTTGTTCTAGATATTGCAATATACAAATGTAACTTATCATACATTTAGTATGTTCATAGCAACATTTTACCAACTCAAGTGGCATGCAGAAACCTTACTTTCATTTAAGTTCCTTTTTCCTCCCTTTTTCTTAAGTATTTCCTCTACATACACTGAGCATCATATCAAATGGTGTTACAATTTTTTGCTTCAACCATCTGATATGATTTAAAATAATAATGACTATTATGTTTATCCTTATTTGTAACCCATTCCAATGTTCTTTTCCTTTTGTATTTCTAAAACATGTCATGATTTCCTTTTTATTTAGATAACTTCATTTAGTTTTTGTCTGAAAATGTATTTATTTTTCCTTCATTCTTCAAGTACACTTTCACTGGGCATAGGATTCGCCGTTGACAGTTCTTTATTTTTTCAGTACCACTTCCTGTCACTGGAATTGGTGTTTCCCTACAAGTAACATGTCATTTCTCTCTGGTTGCTTCCAGGATTTATTCTTTATCTCTAGTTTTCAGTAATTTAATTATGATATATCTTGGCATAGATTGAGATTATCTATTTGGGGACAGATTAGCTTCTTGAATCTCTATGTTTATACCTTTTGCTAAACTTAGGAAGTTTCAGCCATTATATCTTCAAATACTTTTCAGTCCCACTCACACCTCCTCTTCTCTTCTGGGACTCTTATAATATGCATGTTAGCTCCTTTGTTACTGTCCACAGGTCTCTGAGACACTGTTCTTTTGTTTTCCAGTATATTTTCTCTTTGCTGCTCAGACTGGGTAAATTCTGTTGAGTTGTCCTCACGTTCACTGATTTCATGTATGTCATCCCCACTCTACTATTGAGCCCATCCAGCAAGGTTTTTTTTTTTTTCATTTTAGCTATTATATCTTTCAGTTCTATAATTTCCTTTTTTAAAAATATATGTTTCTTTAATTAGTTTCTATTTTCTCAGTTGTTTAAAGAATGCCTGTCCTTGTTCCTTGAAGCACTTTTATAGTAGCTGCTTTAAAATCCTTGTCAGACGGTTCTACCATCACATTCATCTCAGTATTGGTATCTGGTGATTGTACTCACTCAAGCTGTCCTGCTTGCTGGTATGAGGAGAAATGTCTCTATTATTCCCTACATATTTGGGGCATTTTGTCGTAACACTTTAGATCCCATTTAATCTCCTTTTCTTTAGCAGGAAGTCCTCATGTTGAGGTATAGCTGGAGGTCCAGGTAGGGGTGAATGTTCAGTTTCCTACTTGGTCCCACCTATACCACTCAACAAAAGTGGGACATTGAGTCACACTGGCACATTGAGAATGGACTGGGGTGGAACATGGGCTCACATTGTCTCATTGCCTGTGAGTTGGGGAACAAGATGAGAGTCCTGCTATCCCTCAATGACACCAGTTAGGGGAAAAGCAGAGGGCCACACACACTGCTTTATTGCTATAGGGTGGGAGTGGACACCCAGGCCCCCAGCGGGCCCCACTGACTCTGTGTGGGGGAGAGGCAGAGTAGCAACTAACCTTGACTCCTGCTGTCTTGTTATGACTAACTGATAGATCCATACGCTGCCCAACTTCTTTCTCCTCCCTTTCAGAGCCTTCCTATGTGTGTTTGTTGTATTATATCCAGGGATTTTCAGTTGTGACAGAGAGAACTTGGGAGGAACAGGGCTGCTCCATCATGACCAGAACCAGAAGTCCTATAATAACTGGTTTAATGCACTTGTTTACCAATCCTAACATCTGTGTCAATTCTGGGTCAATTCGGATTGGTTAATTTTTTTTTTTCCTTATCATGAATCATATTTTAAGGCTTTTGTGCATGCTTGGTAAAATCTGATTAGATTCCAGACATTATGAATTTTACCTTGCTGGGTGCTGGATATTTTTGCTTTCCTATACATATTCTCAATCTGTGTTCTGAGATACAGTTTATTTACCAGGAAAGAGTTTGATCTTTCCAGATCTTGCTTTGAAAACTTATTAGGTGTTGTCAATTAAAAATAGAATTTTAAAGAAAGATTTATTAGGTGAGACTAGGGTAGGGCTCAGTCTATGGTTAATTATCCCCCATAACTGAGTTTAACTTCTCTACCCAATGCCCCATATGTCATGAAGTTTCCAGTCTGGCCGGTAGGAACAGGCAGCTCAGCCCCACGTGAGCTGGCAGGCTCTTTTTCGGTTGTTCTCCCCCTGGCCTCAGGTAGTTTCCTTGCATGCACTGATGCGGATATTCTGTTAAAACTGAGGGATACCTTCTGCAGAGCTCTAGGACCCTCTGAGCAGCTCTCTCCTCTCTGGTCCTCTGTCTTGTGAACTCTAGCTGTCTCTGTCTCCCTGGACTCTCAGCTCTCCCCTCTCCACTCGGGGAGACCAGAAGATTCTGCTGAGTTCTCTCCCTGCACCGCATCCTGGAAACTCTTTCAAGGCAGTGACCTGGGGCAACCACAGGGCTATCTCAGTTGTTTCTCGTCTCTTGGGATCACAATCTTTTGCTGTTCTGATGTTCACTGTCTTGAATATTATCATTTCATATATTTTATTTTTGGAGTTCTTTTTTGTGGTTAAAAAATTTTTTTAGTTGTTTCAGGGGGAACAGCCAATCCCATTCTTGTTACTTCATCTTGTCTATTACCAGAATCATTATAATTTAATTACGTTCTTTCTATTTTTAGCAGATTCTGTGTTTTTCCAAATACGCCTATATTTTCCATCTGATTTGATTCTCATTATCAGCCTGTGAGGTTGATTAGGCAAGTATTTTACAAATCAGTCCTGGACACAGTTAGGGGAAGTGTCCAGCCCCCAGCTGTAGGCGTCAGCCCAGCGCAATCACCAGTGCTGTCTCTGTGCTGTTGGATCCCTGCGTGTGAAGTGTAAGTAACCGGGTGCACAGTTTTACGCTTTTCCTCTTTCTTCTGACTATTTCCAAATTCTATTTCCAAATTCCCACCACACGGCCCGTGCATTAATTGACCCTACTAGGCACATAGGAGCATTTGTTGCCAGTTTCATCTTTCGAGTATGTACTATAGATGAACGACAAAAAGGCATTTTATGCAGTAAAGTCCTATGTTTCTAGGAATGGATTACCCTGTTTAGAGAGAACAAGAGGACCAAGCATCACTAGGAGAGCAGTCAGGAGAGGCTTCTTTATCTACCCCGCACTCACACACAAACACACAAGTCATAATCACATGTGTTACTTCATTAGAACATATTGCTTAATGTTGTGCTCAGTATCAATGATCTGAAATAGCCTGGCCTGCTTATTCAAATTATTTATTACCTACCAATTTATAGTAGGCCTAATATTTACTCCCTCCCTTGACTTTTGAATTGAGTGATACTCATTCCAGGCCATCAATCTTTGAAAATTACTACTCTATAATTTGAGTGTTGAGGAAACACAAGCATTCTCAGCTTTTTTTAAAAATGACTGTTTTCAATCTTTAAATATTCTGATGTAAGAAGTAATAATGTAGAAACAATATTCACATAATTATTACATGTATGTAATCATTATACACACACATATATACATAATCATTATATATGTACACATACACACATCCCTAAGAGAGAGAGAGAGAGAGAGAGAGACACCCAGTGTATAGGTTCAGCTTGAGTCCAAAGGAACCAGGAGAACCAATGGTATTAGTTCCAATCTAAAAGCCAAAGGCTCAACATCAAAGAAGAGCTAACATTTCAGTTCAAGTCCAAAGCCAGAAAAAACCAATATACCCAATCAAATAGTCAGATAGGAGGAATTCCCTCCTATTCAGTCCTTTATATATTCAGGCCTTTGACTGATTGGATGAGGCCCACCCACACTGGGAAGCTCAATGTGCTTTACGCAGTCCACCAACTCAAATGTCGATCTCATCCGGAAACACCCTCACACACATGCCCAGGATAATATCTGACCAGACATCTGGGCACTTCATGGCCCAGTCAAGTTGACACATGAAAGTAATCATCACAAGACCCATTCTAGAATCACATCATCAATCTTTCTACAACTGACACAGGGAACAACTGGATAGCAAGTGACCAACTGGCTGAGAGGGCCAAACTGGCATGCTCTGTTTGGAGTAGACATGTTTGGCATGAGTCTGAAGTGGTCACAGGACTGGTGCCCACATGATACTCAACCACTTAGCTGGGCCCAGCTAGAAATCCAATCAGCCAAAGCACAGTTTTTGGTTTTCGTTTTCCTTGTGAATATGCAGAGGTGTGTTTTGGAGCTGGTGAGGCGCAGGCTTGGCAACCCACCCGCTCCTTCCCCAAGGTCTTGCTGAGTCTGAGTGCCAGCACCAGGAGCCACCAGAGAGCCCGCAAGAGGGTGTAGGGCCCGTCCTTGCTGAGCCAGACCTTCTCCACCAGCTTCCATGTCTGCTGGTGCTACCTGGGAACGGAGGGGCCTAGTTTCCATGGGATCAACAGCTCATCAGCTCCCAGGCACTGCTGGGCCTTCTCAGTGCTCCCAACCCCTTAGACCACGTCAGCCCTGCTCTGCCTCCCCCAGCAGTATCACCGGCTCAGCCACCCCAGCTGCGCAATGCGAGGGCTAGAGCCTGGGGTAGCCAGCTGCATCCGGCTCCAAGGCCCCCTCTGTGTGCTCACACGACAGGGCACATCTTTCTTTGGTTTGGGTGCAGAACACACTTAACTACTGTGAACAGAGTTAGCACGGAATGTTTGGAGAAAATTATTTTAAGAGTTAGACGCAGGTTCCTTCAAGAGGATGGTGCACCTTGCACAGCACCTGGGAAGTAAGAACACTGTTGAGGAACACTGGGCAGATGCCCTGATGTCCACACATGGGCCCTAGGACACTCACTGATCCAACCTGTGTGCCCAGGGCTGCTGGAGAGCAGAGCTGATCTGGGCCTCAGCTTCCTGTCTTCACCCCTGTCTGATGTCTCCCGCAAGGCATCACACCCAGCAAGTGCTACCTGTGCGGAGCCTGTGTGCACACACATGCATCTCCTATTGGTATCCTGAAGGCACCAAGGCTCTCTGCCTGTGCCTTCATAGCATGGCTTTCCCAAGTATAAAAACTGGTGTAATTGTAGCAGTGTCATCTCATGAGAAGTTCCATTCTACCAGGGTTCCACCGAGCTTGCAGCTAGCTCCCTGTCGGTTCCTGGTGCCACGATTTCTGGGACACAGGCAGTCATAGCTCCTCACCAGTCAGGACATCAGACATCTTAGTTGCCACTCAAAACCCCAGAGGGGAAACATTTTTAGGGAGAGAAGAGAAATTATGAAATAACAAATACATTTTTCTGGTTCTATAAAAATTAAAACAGATCATTATTTTAGCACAGCAGAATAGATACCCCTCCATCTGCATGCACAAAAGAATAAGATAATTGATTCATGAAGCACATAATATTTTAAAGAACTGTCATATAACCTTTTTCATCTATTAATTTTAAGCTAAACTATTTTGGGGGACATTTAAAACCCTTTGATGATGCTAAGAAGCACTATGATGTTGAGGGAAACTGAAGATCATTGTTTCTAGACTAAAATAAATGTTCAAGTGTTATTAAGAGGAAATTCAGAAGAGATTAAAGGGTCTGCTAATGTATAATAGAATATTGAATTTTGAGCCTATAGTCCCACCTACTCAGGAGGCTGAGGTGGGAGGATCACTTGAGCCTCGGAGTTCGACGCCAGCCTGGGCAACATACAGAGATCTCATCTCCAAAAACTTTTTTTTTAATTAAAAAAAAATAATGAATTTATTTTTCCTAGCATTATTGAGGTATAATTGACAAATAGAAAATTGTACATATTAAAAGTATATAAGATGATGTTTTAATATACATATACATTGTGAAATGATTACCACAATCCAACTAATCGACACATCCATCACCTCACATATTACCTTCTTTTGTGTGTGGTGCTGCTTAAATGTACCACTTAATATCTCCTGTCCTGGCAAATTTCCAGTACACAATACATTATTATTAACTACAGTCACCATGCTGGACATTAGATCCCCAGAACTTATTCATCATATAACTGAAGGTTTGTACCCCTTTTACCAACACCTAACATCTCTCCATTTCCCCCACCTCCCCCAGCCCTTGGCAACCACCCTTCTACTCTGTTTCCATGAATTCAACTAAGACATATTGAATCTAAAGTCGGATGTTCTGCCACTTAAAGCACAGGGTGAAATGAAAAAGCAAGCACCTACAATATAGACACAATCTAGCCAAACTCTTCAAAGTAGAAAGAGGATCACATCTGCTTCACCAGGCAATGGTTGTTCCAAACCATGTTCCCCCTATAAAGGAAAGTTCCAAATAGAATCCTTATTGTTCTGTTTAGAAAGGGACCAATACTCAGGAGCTCTGACAAATTCCTCAGGCTGTGTAAATCACAGCGGGCAGCTCTGTTTGTCTTCTTAGCTTCCTTAGGGAATCCCATAGCCACTTACTTGAGTAGAAATGTGAACTAAAATAAAATCTCAAGCCCTGCCACCTGATTGAACGGACCCCTCTTGGCCAAGGGGACCCCAGAAAAACCCTAAAGCTGAGGTGCTGGTAATGAGAAGGGAGATGAGACATGCCTTGTCATGCCTCCCCACTTCCTGGAGATGTCCTTTGTAACTCATTAACAGGCCTAAGGCTGTACAAGGCAGAGCTTAAACCACAGGTCATTAATTTTACTTAACAGATCACTTGAGTCTGGATATATGTCTGGTACATGTACAGTGGCTTGTCTCTGATTAATAGACTTCCTTATCTTAACTTAAAACATTCCAAACCTTTAGACAAAGCTTCATTTTTTTTTTAACCAATCACAAATCAAAGAACCTTCAAACCCACATATAACGTGTAATCTCCTGCTTCAAGATGGCCCACTTTTTCGGGCCAAACCTATCTATGCCTTCCACATGTTAATTTATAACTTTACTTGTAACCCCTGTCTCCCTGAAATGTATAAAACCAAACTGTAACCCAACCACAGCGAGTCTACTTGCTCAAGCCTTCTTGGACGTGGCTCTGGGCCCTGGTCCTCAAACTTGGGAGTGGCTGTCCAGCCCATGGTCACATATATTTGGCTCAGAATAATCCTCTTTAGATTATTTTAAAGAATTTGGGTTATTTTCCGTTGTCAGTGTACAGACCTTTACCTCTTCAAATGTATGCCCCTGCCTCTCTTAAACACAATGGCTTCATAGAAAACCATTTTACAGACTATTTCCTTTTTCGTCATACATATGACTGGTAGTACACATACAAAATGACACATAGACATTAACATGCCTTAAGTGGATCCTACCACAGTTGATTACTTTTTAAATCACCTAATCTAGCATTTCAGTGGATTCCTGAGAGGATACTTAATAACTGAAATATCTGGTTCTGGAGGTTGCTTACTGTTCTTTCCGGAACAATAAGCATACAACCATGAATAAAATGATCTTTAAAGACATTCTTTGGAACAAGCATATATTGAGAGCTATCAGTGGCTAAAATCCCTCCATGAGCTCAGAAGTTTGCAGGGTGACAGTCTTATTAAATATGTGAAATATTTAAGACAGACTGTGATCAGTGCCTGAAGAGGGGAGAATTCATTATTTTTAAAAATTGAGTTTTTAAAAGGTCAGAAAAAGACAAAAACAATGTGGACATGAGTACTTCAGAATGCTCCAGAGAGGAGGCAGAAACCAAGCTGGGTTTTGAAGTAAACACCAATTTAGTGGCTCCATTACCAAGTTGCCCTTGTGTGGAAGATGCACAAAATTATACGACAAGGCAGGAAGAGAAAATTGCTCTGGCTGAAGAGGGTGCATCTGCGTACAGGCCTCGGCGTCAGGCATCAGGGAACCTTCCAAAGGCAAATGCAGCATTTAGGACTGAGCATTTGACGGCTGGCCGATGAAGACTGGGGTAGAAGAATACACACAACATAGGGCAATCCGCAAACCATCCACTTTCACATGCAGCATGAAAGTGACATGAGAAGTAGGAACCTACTGAAAGGGAGGCAGGAGAGACAGGAAAACCATCCCCCACTGCTCTTGCTCCTCTTCCTCACTCACACCTTCTCTTTCTAGCTTTCACCTCTCATTTCTGCCGGCCTCTTTCCCTCTTACTTACAAACATACTCAAATCTCTCCACCCAAAAATAAAGTACCACACTCCCCCTTGTGGGGTGTCTTTGGTGCAGCCACCTAATCTCTGGCTGTCCTCCTTCCGGCCATTAGATGTGGCCAATGTGTGACAAAGTGACTTGCTCTGGCTATCGAGTTGGGAGGGTAAGTCATGCATGTCCCTCCCAGCTACACATCAAGAGGTGATGCCTGATCTGCCATGTCCCTTCCTTAGTCCAACATCACTTGGTGACGCACATTCGGAAGACCATCATCCCCATACTGGGGGAAAAATGTCACTTTCATGAATTTTATATTTCATGTAGTATATGTGGAAGAAACACATATTTATGTTTGGAGCAGAAACTGCCAGAGCCGACTTTAATATAAGCAGCTGTGGAGAACAGACGAACTGCTTTTTCCCCATCAGATGTATCACAGTGAGTGTATGTAAAATAGTATGTGCATATATTATGTGCAATATATAATGTATATAGAATAGATTACATATATGCATATATAGATGACCCTCAATTTCCAATGGTTAAACATTTTTCAACTTTATGATGGTGCAAAAGTGAATGTATTTAGTAAAACCCATACATAGGATTTTGATCTTTCCAATAAATTACATTAAACATTGAAAACTTTATTTAAAATGAGCTTTGTGTTAGAAGGTTTTTGCCTAACTGTAGGCTAATGTAAGTGTTCTCAGCATGTTCAATATACGCTAGGCTAAGCTATGATGTTTGGTAGGTTAGGTACATTAAATGCATTTCAACGATGATATTTTCAACTTAAAAATAGTATATGACCCTATCTAAGTTGAGGGCATCTGTATGTACATAATAAAGGAATGAGAGAAAGAAAAGAAAAACCTAATACTTACATTCAAAATCCTAGTGAATAATAAAAAGCCCTATTTTACAAATGATATTTCCAAAACTTGACACGTTTTATGACTTCATGCAATTTTCTACAAAAATGTTTTATCACCACTTATGCTAACATAAGCCCTGGAGGAAGAAACTGCATTTAGAAATTAATAAAAGTTCTGCAGCTAAACAGCAGGGCCTTATCCTCTGACCATGAGCATCAGGAACTGCATGGTGAGATAGCAGAGTGGCTGGCATCAGACCAAGCACACTCAGGAATTTCATCCTGCCCAAGGGTCTGACCATGAGGCTGTGAGCTCAGCCCACGCATTCTGTAAATACATTGTATTCTCCTCCATGTTAAGTATTTCATGTCCATGATACTGCGGCCACATTCTGGAAAATACTCAGCCCACACTAATTTATGGCCTTTAATTGATTGTTCATCAAGGCTAGAGAGCTATATGTCTACATCTCAATATAGAAAGGATACCTTCTGTAATATATAATTCCCTATTTCTATTCTCAAAAAGCAGACTATACTCTTCTACTCTACCTTACAAAATCATCTTTGCTTTTAGCAAAATCTGATGACTCTAGTTCAACAGCCCGCAGGTGAGCTGCCTACCCAACATGCCTCCTCCCAAAAATGACTCAGGATGTTCTTTCATGAACAGAGAGTTAACATGGTCCCTGGGGTCAGTAGCTGTCACTGTTGGTCTGCTGGGCTGCATGCCCACGTAATGACCAGAGTGTCCTTTTTCCACGTTAAAAATGCAGTATGCGTGCCCTGATCTAAACCCACTGGACTGGGATCTGTGGAGTGGGTCCTTAAAACTTTATTTAGACAGTGCTCACACACTCTCCTCCACTCTCCTCATATCCCAGAAGCAGCCAGGACTCCTCCAGCACCTCTGGTCACATCCTGCACAGTCTCCATTGCTTATGATCACACCCTTCCTTCTGTGTTGTACCTGTTGGACCATGAGCTCCTTGAGGAACAATGACTATCAATCAAAAGCCCCTTTTATTCCTTGACTTCCAGCCCAGGGCTGGCCTCCGTCTCCCGACACATGAATAAAGGAAGGGGTCAAGGGGCCAACACCGGGAGGAAGCCACACAGTGTGGCGACGGAGTGGGGATGCTGGGACATAGGCAGCCATGCTTGGAAGCTCCTGAAGGGAGCTGCAAACACTAGCATGAGGAGAGGAAGTGGACAGCTGGAGACTGGTCCTGCATCAGTGCACAGAAAAGTGCTCCCGAGCTTGGCAGTAACAGA
>RJWJ010005774.1:0-52989 GCA_004363605.1 Indri indri
TTTTTTTTTGAGACACAGTCTCACTCTCTTGCCTAGGGCGAGTGCCGTGGCATCAGCCTAGCTCACAGCAACCTCAAACTCCTGGGCTTGAGCAATCCTACTGTCTCAGCCTCCCGAGTAGCTGGGACTGCAGGCATGCGCCACCATGCCCGGCTAATTTTTTCTATATATTTTTTTAGCTGTCCAATTAATTTCTTTCTATTTTTGGTAGAGACGAGGTCTCGCTGTTGCTCAGGCTGGTCTCGAACTCCTGAGCTCAGGACGATCCGCCCGCCTCGGCCTCCCAGAGTGCTAGGATTACAGGCGTGAGCCACCGCGCCCGGCCTGGCTAAGTTCTTTTGTTATTGTACTCTCTGGTTCTGTTAGCTTTTACCCTATGCTCTGGAGAAATTTGAGGAAAATATACATATATTTTTAAGACAGGGATTTGTATGTGTATATATGCATATGTTTGATGGCAGTATGATCTGGAAACATAACTAACTTATAAGGAAATGGTTGTTTTGTTTAGACAACCGTTTTGTATCTTGAGCCTGAAAGGTAGGAAAAGAGGAGGAAAATAACCGGCAAAAATCTTTTAATTTAGCAAATTCTTTTGAATAATATTGGCAAAAGAACATATAGCTCTTTACGCTTTTGAAGCCTTATGAGGTAGAGAAACTTCTAGGTAGAAATTAAGCATTAAAATTGTGTTTATAAGTAGTTGCAAAATCTCTACTGCAAACTCTTTGTCATTAAGAACTTTTAATAGTAAGGAACTTTTGTTCCAGCAGATGGGGATATTAGTACACAAAAGAGATCATTTAGTGATTAAAATGTATTGAGAAATAACCCTTTTGCCAGAATAGGAAAATATTCTCCTTTAAAGTGTAAGGAAAGAGTTGCTCAGAAATATGACAAGTAGCAGTTATTGAATTTAATATTTTGGGTGGCATGTGAATAAGTTACGATATTTCCTTAAAGAAGTTTTTAAAAGACCATCTGTTGATATGTCGACTATATTAAATATAACTGGATTAAGACATTGGATTGATTGCAGAAATTGTCCGAAATAGTCTCCACCTTTGCAGCTTAGTTGTTTGAAGAGTCGTTATTTTGGTGGGGGACTAAGTTGCATAGTATTGAGAGGTATCATTTGTATACTATCTTTGTAATTCTAAAGTCTTTAACCAGGTAATTGATTTGTTTACTTAATGAAAGTCAGAAAAAAATGTGTCATAGTTTACTGCAATATGAAGAGAAAGTTCTTTTGAGGATCATAATTTTATTGTAGTAATAAAAATTATCAGCAGTAAAAAGATAATCTTATCTCATTTTTTATTATAGTTTATAGCATTATAGCATTCCTTGTCAGTTTTTTTTACTTAGGTAAATATATGTTTTGCTTTTAAATATGCCTTGCAGTTGAAGGTATTGCTCATTTAAGTTATTTCTTAGATATGGTTTGGAAGTATGTTTTTGTTGCTAATTCATGTATTTAAATTATGTTTTTCTAGTTATATTGAGCTTTTTTAAACTGCCAAAGCAGTTGTAAAATACCTTTTTTCCTTCAATTACTTGAAACTGAACTTTACACATGAGAGAATATATCTTCTTTGTTCTATGTAGAGAACAGGGAGGAAGAGATCCACTGTGCTACCTTTGTAGAACTGATAATAACTTGCATTTTATTTGCATTCCGCCTAAACTCTTATTCTGTTTTCTGTTATTCCTAAATGCAGAGAATTGAAGATCCAAACATTTTCAATTCGTCTTTGGCGGTAGCATGGTTTATAGCCTCTTTTAATTCTGGGAGAGGTGGTGGTGAGGACATAGAGCTATCATAGCACATTATCTTTGAACTTTAATAGGAATTACTACTTTTCAGGAGATGGCCACTTTTATGTATACATTTTTAAGATTGTTTCTTATAGTCCTTTGAGAGTTTATGAGAAGCTTGAATTTCTTTCAGTAATCATTAAAAACTGTTATAAAGAACTGGACACATTTATTCTCATCATAAAGAATATTCTTTATTTTATGGGGGAAAATGTATCAATTGAAAAGTAGGCCAGTTGTGGTGGCTCACACCTGTAATCTTAGAACTTCGGGAGGCTGAGGCTAGAGGGTCAGTCTCTTGAGCCCTGGAGTTTGAGGTTACAGTGAGGTTATGATGATGCCACTGCACTCTAGCTGGGGCAACAGAATGAGACCTTGTCTCAAAAAAAAAAAAAGGTGAAAAGTACCCCTAATTCACTGATAATCACTCTTGTGTTTTGGTGAATTTCCTTCTAGTCTTCACCCCTCCCTGTTTATGAATATAACAACATTGAGATTGTGCTTTTTTTAAAAAAATTAATTGCATCATAAGTATTTTCCCTTGCCATTTCATATTCCTTGCAAAAATAATTTTTATGGTAGCATATTTCATGTTATTGAGATATATTATAATTTATTGGATATTCCACTTTGCTTTCAGGAGGTGTGTGTAATGATAACATCAGATGGTTTCAGAAGTTCATTATTCACTTCTTAAAAGGCCTTAACTTACTAACTATTGTAACTGGGTACTATGAATGCCAAACTCTAACTTTTGCAATGCAGTTAATCTGAAATCAGCATTTTATGCCATATTGCAATAGAAAGTGATTATTATGAGGCAACAAGTAGTTTCCAAATAATTTCACAGTTGCATATTTCACATACTAGTTTTTAATGATTTAACATAGTTAATGGAAACTTTTCATTCTATTCACAAATATTTGACTGCATACTATGTGTGAGATGCTATGAGGGATATACCAAAGCTTCAGATTCATTCCTTATCTTCAAGTTATCTGTGTAATTGGAAAGATAATATGAAAATACGAGTAATATGAAGTAGTGTAAATATACCAAGAGGACTAAAGATTGTTGCTTAAGAGGTTGCTTTAGGATGGGGAGGTTATAGAATGTTTCAGATTGAATAGGTAAAATTTCACCTGGCTCTTGAAGGAGAGATAGGATTTAAGTGGAGAAAAGATAAGGAAGTGGTATTATAGACACAGGGAACAGAACAGTGTTCTTGAATGTTAGAACATTTTGAGTAGGGAACTAAAAGTATTTCTACTGGAGAAAGCTTTGAATGCCTGGAGTTTAGACTCTGTCCTATTGATGATGAGAGACCCGTTTAAGGCTTTTCCTTTTGTGCCTTACTCTTAGTGTTTTGTTTTTTTGTTTTATCTGCTTTCATGTCTTATTTTTAGTTCAGGTTTTCTTGTCTGTAGCCTATACAGGCATTAAATTATAGTGTGATATGTTAATGTGATAGATTGCTATGCTTGCTGATGTTTTTCTCTTATCTTTGTTTTCAGATCTTTCTTCTTGACTTTGACCCTCTTGCTCTTTTGGTGAGGGAGGAGTAATCTAATTGCCTAGATTTTATTTTAAGTATTTTATTCTTTTTTTTATAGTACATTTGAATTTAACTTAAATAATATGAAGCCATTGGTTTTAGTTCTTTTCTGTATGTGTATGTTGATTGTCTTGCATTTAAGAATATATTGGGTGCAGGGAGGAAGGAGGTACATCTGGATCAGTGAGTGTGAATTCTAGAGCTGATGGGTCTAAGCTCTAAACTATAGGTGAGTTGCTAGTATATTCTGGTCTATATGGTATGGCATGATTTTTGCTAGTATGCTGCCTTTTCTCCATTCTCCCCCTTTGCTTTTCTGTAATGGCTTGAAAGACTGCAATCTTAGGTTGGAAGGGAGAGAAGGAAGGTCTGCTAATTTAAATCTGAACTGAGGGAGACTTCAGGGAAGTGTTTGCAGAGTGTATTACATGGACTACTGGCCTCCCTAGATAGTCTGAGAATAGAAGGGTTCTATAGTGCGAGAAGTGCTGCATACTTCTTTTGTGAATTCAGCATGTATTGACTCATTAAGTATCCAGGATCTGCAGTAAAGAAGGGTAACTACTGGTTTAACTGAGCATTTTCTGAAATTACTTGGTAAAGGAATGCCTTTTTTCTTTTCTTCTTGAAGGTAGTTCTGGGAATACATAGTGGGAAATTTTAGAAGATTGTAAAGAACTGTGGATCTTGGAATGGAGGCATATTTAAATAATAATTTTTTTTTTTTTTTTTTGAGACAGTCTTACTCTGTCACCCTGGCTAGAGTGCAGTGGTGTCATCACAGTTCACTGCAGCCTCAAACTCTGGGCTCAGATGATCCTACTGCCTTAGCCTCTCGAGTAGCTGGGACTACAGGCACGTGCCACCATGCGTGGCTAATTTTTCTGCTTTTTTGCAGAGATGGGGTCTCGTTCTTGGAACTCCTGAGCTCAAGCAATTCTCCTGCCTCCTACAGGCATGAGCCATCTCGCCTAGCCTTTAAATAATAATCCATTGGGAATCATAATTTATTTTTGAATGAGAATGCTGGTTCAAGTCAGATCAAAGTACCCTTTGGAAAAAGTAGTTATATTTATTCCTTTTACCTTGGGCTTCAAATTTCAGCTGAAAGGTAGCAAGAAAAAGTGTCCTTCCAGCTTTAATTAAATAACAGTTCAGTCAGTGGTTTCCGTAATGTCTTTTATTTAATTCAGATGTATTTATTGTTTAGATAAAATTTTTGATGTGCTGTTTTTTAAAATAAATTCTGAAAATACAAAAACATTACCTGCCAACTTAAACATCAAACTGAAACTTGCTTTAAAATAGCTATACACAGAGAAGTATGCTCACGTTCTAACACATCTGGTTTAAGTCTAAACTTTCTAAATATGGGAACTAGTGAATTGTGACATGAAGAGGAATTATTAAATTTTGAAAAGAAAAAATATCTTTGTTAGATCATGTAAATAAACATTAAAATGCAGCGATGCAGTCATTTTGTGAGATCTGTCAGTAACTGGTTGAATTTTTTCTGTGAACTTAGATTTTAAACTATGAATATAAGATATTGTCTCTTTATTCCTCTATTGTTATCATTCAGTTGTACCATAAAATGAAGTTTTGATGAATTTCATACTTTGCAGCAGCCTTTATTAATAAAAAAGGGAAGGATAAGGGTGGATGGTAGAATAACATTTCACTTGAAAGGCCCAAAGGATTTTTGTTAAAAAATTTTGTCCTCATTCAAAGAAAAACCCTGCGATTCAGAGATTTTAAAGCTGGCTTGGATTTTAGATATCATTGTCCCATCCTTTGATGAAGTATCTTTACAAAGAATATGAAGAAATTTTGTAGATTAGAAAGTGCTGGTTTCAGGAATGGTAGGGCATCTGGCTCTTGGGACAAAAATATATCTAAATTACATTATTAGTGAGTAAGAGTACCTTTGGGCCTGATCCCCTCTAAGGAGAATGACATCATGACTGCTAATTTGTGTAATGTGGCTACCTTCTGTTATGAGTAGTCTTAATTATTTTAAATTCTATTTAAATTTCTATTTTGTTGCTTGAAATATCTACCCAGGTTATTTTTAACTTTTCCTGCAAATAAGAATAAAATTAAGCATTTAATGCACACAGTCAGATTATCATTAAACTGATGTTAAACCAAAAACAAAAGCCTCTGCCAGTGTCATGGTAGTTTCCATTAGCATTTTCCAGAGGCTGAATCTAGGCCTAGGAACAATTCATTGTTTATTTGTCTAAGGGTTCTCACTGTCCATGTTTTACTCAATATAAATAATTTAAAATCTTTTGTTAGAGTAGGCCCTTCATTTCCTCTACTTTCTTTAGATCTAGGCCATTTGCCTTGGAATAATGTGATAAAAGTCTAAGATGAGGACTTTTATCCTCATAAAAAGTATGAGTAATATTAATCTAGACTAATATTTAGACGTGTTTGTGTCGTTGTCTTGTATAGGTTATAGTTTATAGGCTAGGATAGACTTACCTAAATGTTGAAGGGTAATTAATTGAGGAGAGGCATCTAATTTTAAGTTGTTCTTTTTGTAAGTATTGAATAAAAGAAAATATGAAAAGAGGAAGTGAGTAGAGAGATAAGTGGATCCCATAAGAGAATGATAGTAATTAAGGAAGATGAAAGTAAGATCTGAGTTGGAAAATCCTAGGTCTGTTTTTAAGTTATAGGAAAATGGGCTTATTTTATTTACATGGTGGTAAGGAGCATGAGAGTCTTATTTTTCACATTTTGATTCAAATGAAACTTGATTTTCATTTTGTTATTAAAATATATTAAGTGGACATCATAGGATATATTAGTGACATTGCTGTTTATATTACATGGCAACTGCAGATGTGTCTCAAGTTGACTGCCTTTGAACATTAAATTATTAGTTCGTGGAGCCTGAGAAGGAGGAAAGAGTGCAAGTATTGAAGCAAGTGGTGATAATTTCAGAGGATCCTCAAATGATTTCATGAATCGAGTCTCTGTGATTGTTAATGTTTTTGTTATTAATGGTGAGTACTTATATCCTGACAGTATAAATACGAATCAGAAAAATACTATAAATATGAACCAGAAAATATAGCATGTGTCTTATATTTCTCAAATGCTACATATAGAGAAATATTTTATGACCTAAAATATGTACATATGTATGTTTATATAATTCAACAAGTGAAATGAAAGTCTCATGTAATAATACTTATCTGTACTATCTATGGTGCAACCTAGTACTTTCCGGTTTTATTTCATTTTTAAAAATGCTGGTTGTAACTCATAATATTGATGTAATAGGTTGTGACCTGTGTGGTGTTAGTAAAACTGATGTTGGCTTCTGCTATAATTAAGATTTCAACAAACTTTTTTTTAAATCCAGCACTTTGCTGGGTGCTGGTGATACAAAGATGAATAAGACATAGTCTCGTCCTCAAGGAGCCATACAATGGTATGGAGAAAAATGAAACTAAGAAGCTGCAATGCTTTTTAACTGCTGTAACAGAGGCATCCCCAGATTAGGATGGAAGGGGGGACCATATCATTTCCTAGCAGGAAGATGAAAATTTCTTCTTAGGTTCACATATTACTGTATATAATCTGATAATTCCTCTTTTTACAGGCTTAATGTGAAATTTAGTTTTCTGTTTTTAACGTAAATTCAGTGAATTTTAAAATAAATAATATCAAATTTACTTGAAAATAAAAGATTTCTGCATTTTTGGCTTACTGGCCAAGTTTGTTAAAAAATTAAATGTAAATTGTATATGTAATCTTAGAAAAAAATCTAAATTTCACAAGCGAGTAATATTGTTCTTCTAAATGTACAATGATGGCTAACTTTAATGTCATTATTTGGGAAATACTTAACTTATTTTCTGACTTTTTCCTCCTCTGTATTATGACATATGAAGGAAGGTAGACTCAGGTATTAATAGAAGTGTTATGTAAACATATATATTTGACCATTGGCTATTTGCCCAGATGATGAAAGTTAAACTACAAAACAAACCATGAATTTTTAAATAATAGAAAAAAACGAATACTTAAAGGGCACTTAGAAATGATTTTTTATTGCAATTCAGATGTATTAAAGATATAACAACTTTTTATCTTGTGGTTAATTCATTTACAGTAACATTTAATCTAAAAATTAGTAGTTTAGTTGCATTTTATCCAGCAAACTTAAAGCATGGCATTTCTATAGAATCTCCTTTCTCTAGATTACATAGTTGTTACAGGTTTTTCCTGTAAGTGGTAGGCTGCTACATCAGGTTGAAGAAGCTAATGTCTGAATGAATGTGCTGGTTGCCTTAGAATGATTTTGCCGTTAGCAGTGAAAAATGTTTTCCTTACAGTTCTTGTGCAGCAGGCCATGGAGTAAAGCACATTTTTATAATAAAGGTGATGAATTTAATCGCAAACTGGCAGCCAAATGGAAATTGCAGACCTTGATACTGGGAGAAAATTGCCTATAAAGCAACTCTGGAGAGAACAGGCTTTAAATTTATCCACCCATTTCGACATTGAGGAGAACATGGGAATCATAGGATATTTTGCTTGGCCTGCTTGGTTCAGATGAATGACACTTGAGTGTTAAAAGAGCTAGAGATAGTTTAAAACTGCTTAAGCTTTATACATTGCAGCCATCAGCACACGCATTTTTGTATTTTCTAAGTATTTAAAATACTGCGTTTTTATATTTCAGCACGAATTGAAGCCCATTTACTACCATTTCTAATCATATGCCATGTGTTTCATGTTTCTGTCATGTATATGAGGAATTGCAATCTTGAAGGATGCAGAATACTCTGGGTTTGTAAGTAACATTCGGTTGATAGAATCTTTGCCATATAAACTATCAGTCTTTACTGGTTCTTATTGTATTAAAACAGTTTATATTATAAAATTTAAACACAGAATGGTAAAATTTCTATTTTGGGAAATATGGACGATGTCATTTTTTTACTCTAAATGACTAGCGCTTGCCATTTTTTAGAAATAACAGTATTTAAAGTGTTTAACTCTGAATCTGGGTGTATGGTAGCATGCATTTTGAGATGCCCCTTCCCTCCTATGATACACATATTTGTTAACAGTCCAAGTGGAGAATTATTTGTGACTATTGGAAAGTGAGACCTATCCAAGGAAAGTAAATGTTTGAAATGTAAAAATTCTAATATAAAATATGAAAATAACATTTCTTATAATTATTGAAAGTGCTGGGTTTTAAAGGGAAAGAAGGATTATTTCTAGAACATTATTAGATTTTGCTTGGATACACAACCCTGATCTGATTGACTGTATTTTCTGGGCAGCCCGGTACATTATATAATAAGGATGTAGATGTGGTAAATCTCCATTCTCTTTAAGTGTAGAATTGTAGAAGGGTTTAGTTTTAAAGCAAATATGGGAACTTACTATTTGGTGATTGAGAAAGCAAGAATAGAAGAAAAAAGTTTTATAAATTTTCTATTCAGGAGACAATTTATTGAGGTTGTAAACATAAGACTGAAGATATGACAAACAGAAGAAATAGGAGTATTCCCTTTTTTATTTAAGAACCAGTTTGAAAGCAGTTTTATCTAAATTACTTTAAGTGTTAGACCTTTCAAAGACTAATTCTGTTACATCCATACTAGGAGAAGAGAGCTTAGCACGTAAATGTTGAAGATACATTTGAATGTTTAGCATCTCTGAGATTTGCGTGGGGAGCAAAGTTTAAAATAAATCGACTCCTTTACTCGCTTAACAGTGACATAGATGCTTGGTTACTTGACTTGGCTTAAGAAAGCTGTGGCAAGTTTAGCATTCAGAAATAGAGCCTACAGATTGATAATCTTTATGGTAAACGTTGGTGAGAGAAGTACAGTATAATTATTTTAATTCTAATGCTCATGATCCAAGAAATCAGTATGTGGAACGTTTATTTTTATTTTCAGACAAAAACTTAAATTTTTGCGGTTTAACATGTAAGGTAACCTAGAAAAAGGTATATACACATATATGTATGTATTTTATAATATATGTATGTAATTTTAATGGTGTACATATGTGTGTATAAATATAGTACTTAATTAAAAATTTACTGTTTTTATGTAGCAGGTTGTGAATTTAGTGTATTGATTACCAAAATGTAATTGGCTAAGTATAATTAGCTGTTTATAAGCTGAAATTCAGCTCCCGTAGATACTGGTGGCAGTTTACTTTTTAAAAAAGTTTTTTTTTGTTGTTGTTGTTATATTCTTAAATACATACCCGAAGCACTATTATTGTCATAAATGCAGCCACAATTTAGTTAAGATTGTTTATGCCAGAGTCTGAAACACCTGAAGTATCCGAGATTTTGAGTTAATGTGAAAGGATTTTAGAATCATGTGTTTGAACAGTCACATCACTAAATTAGCTCCAGATACAGGATTGTCAGGATGCTGTAAGGTAAGGAAGGTAAGCACAGAAATGTTGCAATTTCACATTGACAGTGTAAGATGTGATGCTTTTCAGTTGTTTTGTTTTGTTTTTGTTTAGATAACTATTACAGGGTTTTGAGTTCTCGTTTTGCAAATACACATTACAAGACTATGCAACTATACATAAAAAACTTATGCAAATATACATTACAAGCTAGAAGGACCCTCTAATTCTCCTTTCCCCAAATTATTCACTTGAGGTTAAAATAGTTTTAAACTCTAGAAACGTGGTTAAACTAAAAAAGGTCAGATCCTGAAACAAAAAGCTCTGACCTTTTAAAAAAATGTGTGTTATGGGAAAAGTGCTGGAGACCTTTTGCCCCAAGTATTTGAGTGTCATTTTAATAAGCTGAATGTCCTGTGGGGTTTCTGTTTGAGTAATTTGTAACATTTTATGGATTATGTGGTTGAATATTTGAGGAGAATCTTAGTGAAAATGAATTGGAAAAGTTAAGCTGCACCTATTACATTCTGCTTTCCCTTTCTTGTTTATAACAGATCTACATGTGAGAAGTTATTTGCAAACAGCATTTGTTAGGTGTCTTTTCTACGTATCTTTTATGCCAACAGAGTATGGGAAAAGACCATTTTTGGATTTCAGATAAATGTTTATCAGATTAGTAGATACTGTCTTTCAGATCTATGAGAATAGGGTATTTCCAGAATATATAATTTTATATCACAGTCATCATTTCTAGTGACAATATTGATGACCAGTATTATTATTTTGGAGATAACACACACAGAGCCATGCATCACTTAACCAGAGGGATAGGTTCTGAGAAATGCATCCTTAGGCAATTTCATTGTCCTGCAAACATTGTAGAGTGTACTTGAACAAATCTAGATGGTATAGCCCTACCACACACCTGGGCTCTGTGGTATATATAGCCGATTGCTCCTAGGCTACAAACCTGTATAACATGTTATCGGTACTTACTACTGTAGGCAGTTGCAACACAATGGTAAGTATTTGTGTATCTAAACATAGAAAAGGTACAGTAAAAATATGTATAAAAGATAAAGGATACACCTGTATAGGGTGCTTACAATGAATGAAGCTTGCAAGACTTGAAGTTGCTCTGGGTGAGTCAGTGAGTGAGTGGTAAGTTAAGGTCTAGGACATCACTGTATACTACTGTAGACTTGATGAACATTGTACACTTAGGCTACACTAAATTTAGAAAAAGGTTTTCTTTATTCAATAATAAATTAACCTTACTGTAATGTTTTTACTTTATAAACTTAAGTTTTTGAAACTTTTCGATCACATTATACAGCTGTACAAAAATCCTTTCTTTGTATCCTTTTCTATAAGCCTTTTTCTATTTTTATTTTTTACTTTTTAAACTTTTTTGTTAAAAACTAAGACATAAACACATGCATTAGTCTAGGCCTACACGGGGTCAAGATCATCAGTATCATTGTCTTCCACCTCTTGTCTTCACTGGAAGGTCTCCAGGGACAATAACACACATGGTACTGCCACCTCCTCTGATCACAATGACTTTTTCTGGAATATCTCCTTAAGGACTTGCCTGAGGCTTTTTTTACAGTTAACTTTTTTTTTTTCAATAAATAGAAGGAGTATACTCTAAAATAACAATGGAAAGTATGGTACGTACAGTAAGTACATAAACCAGTGACATAGTTGTTTGTCATCATTATCAAGTATTGTGTACTGTATACAATTGTACGTGCTATAGTTTTATATGACCGGCAGTCTGGTGTGTTTGTTTATACACAAACACATACATGAGTAATGCATTGTCTTGCATCTTTAGGACAGCTAAGATGTCACTAGGCAATTGGAATTTTTCAGCTTCATTATAATCTTATGGGACCACTGTTGTTATACAGTTTTTATTGTTGACCAAAACATAATTACGCTGTTTCACATAGCTGTATATTCGTGTTTGTATGTATCAGCCATGTTACACACATACCATCTCATGTAATATTAATGGTAATTCTGTGAACTAGGAATAACTCTGCTTTATAGATGAAGAAATAGAGGCAGACTGAAACATTAGAATAGATTTTTTAAAAAGATTGTGCTTTTAGCAGTTTATTTCTCCATTTTTTATCACAGATTATTATTTACAATCATATGATCAGCTGTTTTGTATATTTTTTAAAAAATAAAATTTTACCTAACATTTGAACTGATACTTAGTTATGTACAAAGACTTGGGAACAGGTGTTTTATCTTGCCTTGTCCTCTGTCATATGCACATTACATTACATTATCTTTAGCTGTTTTACTTGTAGCTCTAAGGAAGTCTGTTGATGTAAATAGCTTGCTTGACTTGAAAGTGTCACTCTTCAGGAGAAAAGATAGTACAATATATTTGAAAGGAGGAATTATATTATTTTCTTTTAACAGTTATTTCATTTAGTACTGACCTTCTTAAAGTGGGTTCACAGTCTCGCTCTGTTGCTGGGCTAGAGTGCATTTTTTGGCATATTTTGATACCCTGATGGACCTGGTACTGAGGGTTACTATCGGTGTTCCAGACACCTGTGAATTGGCATGGTTTTGAGAGATTGTACTGCCTACCACTTCCCTGCTTTAAAAAAAAAAGTGTACCGAGGGGTTCTAATGTACTTCTTATCCTTCTTTTGCCTATGAAATTATCCAGCTAAAGATGGTAGAGCTTGCTGTACTTTGTCTTCTTAGGAGTGTTTGGTTTTAAATTGCTATTAGGGAGAAATTCATCTCTAATGACTGGATTTTACTCATTTTTCAGTTTTAGTGTGGTCATCATAGTGGAATGCTGTTTGAAATAATTTTTTTTTAAGATTTCAGTTTCTATCAGTAATTTCACACTTGTTCCTACCAAGTGTCTTGGTGAAGACACATCCTTATTCATAGAAATTCTGGTCATTATGAACTTTTCACTGGAAAAAAAATACATACTGATTTCAAGGAACAAATAACCGAATTTGAAGAGTAACTTGCGTGTCTGAACCTTAGCATGGCTAAGTTCATTGACCTTTGTCTTTGAGAAGTTTTTGAATAAAGAAACAAGTACCTAGAGCAAGAAAAACAGAACTGCTTCCCTGGATAATGATTGGCATTACATAAAATATCAGTGTAGCACAGAGAGGGGATTAAGAGTCAAAAAATAAGGTTTGGAAAAAATCCTTGAGACAGAAGCATGTCTTCTAAGCTTTTTTTCATGTATCAGATTAGTCAGTGTAATTATGTGTGACCAGGATGTGATAAATATGTGTCCATGTTTTTTCCCTTTTCATTCTCCTTTCCTTCATAATAATTAAAGTGAGGGTTTAAGTGTCCAGAATACAATTCCCAAAACTTGGTTTTTCCTATGGAAACCAAGAATCCTGGCAGACTCTTTTTTTTTTTTAAATTGCTTAGTCTTAATGTTTACATTTAAATACTTGTATTGTAAGACACTAGGCCTCATCAGTCATTTCTAGCCTGCTAATCTATTTACATGGAAGCTGGTTCTTTCTACTAGAATTGTGATGGCAAGGACCATATGCTTACCATTGTGTCCCCAGCATAGTGCCTGATCTCACAGAAAGATAGGAAATGTTCAGTCAGTAATAACAGATTCTTGAACACGTATTTTGTGCCAAACACTCTACAAATACTTATTGTTCAAGTGTAAGAATTAATTCTACCAAACTCAGAAATTTAGCTCTAGAATAATCTTAGGTGTCCTTATAGATGAGTAAACACGGACTGTGAAAAGCTTAAGTGACTTGTTGAAGATATGCAGAGCTTAAATGATTATCTCAGCTGACTTTTATTCCAGTTTTAATTTGGATATATCATTCTTTTTTTCCTTCATTTATTACTATTATGTCTCTACTTTACCCCCCTCTTCTTTATTTATAGTTCCGGTTTCTACTCTTTTCCTCATCATTTTCCTCTTCTCTGTCTGGCTCTTAACTGTATATCATTGCTGCTTTTCTCACTGTCATGGTCTACTTGCTCTAGCAGCAGCCAAATTTAATTTTAGGGAATAATGCTGGAGAGGCTATATGGTATGAGTAAAAGAATAACCACTTTGGAATTCGACCTAGATTTGAATCCTGACTTTTTCACTTACAAATTACATGATCATTGGCGAAAGTACTTAATCCCCAAATCTGTTTCCTAACTGTAAAATGAAGATCAGAATATTACTTACTTCTAAGGAAATCTACCTGACCATACTGTAATAATAAAGTATTGACCTTCAAGGCAGACTTCTTAGAGAGACTCTGTGTATGCAAAGAAATTAGACCTCATTACTCTAAATTCTGTATTTGAGAAATATCCTTCCTCTTCTGTAATTGTGTGCTGCCATTACATCCACTGTTTCATTGCCAGTAACACCCTGCTGTGACATGTAAATCAGTCTCTAGGAAAGATTTGGATAATGGGGAAAGTAGAGACTAAGCAGCTGGATAATCTGTTTATAAAGGAGAAGTCATTTTAAACTATTAATATATCCTTTTATAGAGAGGCCTCCTGGTACAGTGTCTGGTTGGCTTGCTTTCCCGGGGGTTTTGTCATACAAATCTACTTTTGGAGGCCCAATCTCAAGCATAAATGTGAAGTCCAGATGAAGCAGGAAATAGTGGTAGTATTTGCTTAACTTCCCTAGATTATGCTATAGGGTGGTTTTGAGGAGTAGAAATTCGGTAAAAGGTAAAGTTATTATTACTTTGCATTATGAAATATTAATATGTTGAGAAGTGCTTTTTAAAAAGAGAACGTACTTGGGTATTCTGCTTTGATTATTATTTTTGCTCACTTAGTTTGTGATAGAACAGAGACCATGACTATATTTGCACACTGCCATATTCCTAGGGCCTTGGCCAGTGCCTGGTACGTAGTATGTGTACAATATGTTTTTGTTTAATGCTTATATGAAAAACCAGCGTATTGTACCAATGATTATTAAGACAGTTTTTTTTTTTAAACTCAGATTATACTTTATTCAGGCCACATTTAGGAAATTTAAAAAACTTATATTCTGAACATTTTTACTAAATATGCCTTGAATAGAGTTTTAATCAGGACTGTGCGGGCTATAAATATAGGAGTTATGAAAAAGCCAAAGAGAAATGAATCATTACAATCCCTTTTGTGCAGTCCTGGCAGGGGCAGTCTTCTTCTTATGGGTTAGGCTTTTTAAAGCTAAGACCAATCATGTATTTAGATGCCTGTGCATATTATTTTCTCATCTTATCTACCAGACACTGGAGGAATTTAGCATTGATGTAATGAACATGTTATTAGCAATGTATTCTAAAACCTCACAAGTCCAGAATAAAGAGAGCAAGCCATTTTGAGAGGAGCAGTCATTGTGTAAAGGGAAGAGAAGTAAGCTAGTAGATACCCTGTTGAAGCTTATGTGAAGTTATAAGAATGTTTTGTAACTTTGCATGTTTTTGTGCTAATAGTTCTAATAAGGTTTCTTCAAAAGATGTTCATTTTTTTTTTTTTTTTTTTTTTAAGGATCTGCGTGTTCGGAATATAGCAAAAGGCAAAAACAAAGCTATCTGCCCCCCGCTCCCACCCCCAGAGTTTATAGTCTGATGTGGGAAACGGGAAGTAGGCAGTAAATAAGTAGAAAATATAGTATATTAGGCAGTGTGAGTTCTGGAAATAACGCTGGACAGGAGAAAGGGATCTGGTGTGCTGACGGGTTGGGGCAAGTTGCAGTTTTAAATAGGGAGATGAGGGTTGGGCCTCTTTGAGAAATTGAAATTGAAGCAGAGATTTGAAGGCGGTGCTGGTGTGAGTCATACTGCTCTCTGGGGTATAGCTTTCCAAGAGGAGAGAAGAGTCAATGCAAAACCTTGAAGGTGGCACCAGCAATTTTTGTGTTGGCTGTTGCTGGGTTGGGCTTGGATTGGTTAGGAGAATAGTTCAGAAGAGTAAGAGGAGTGAGGGTAAAAGGAGCTCATGTGGATGTTGTAGGTTCTTGCAGATCGTTGTGAGGACCTGGGCTGTGATGCCAGCTGAGGTGGGGAATCATTAGAGCGGTGGTTCTGGACATCCTTGTAGGGAATCTGTGAAGTCAAAGCTATCTTCATGTGCTGGGTGATACTAGGACAGATTGATCACAGAAGATAGGAGAATCTAGCTGTCTCTATTAAGACAGACATTAAAAAGGTCTGCAACAATGTAAAACAATGACTGTTTCACTAATTTATTCTGTTTTGTTGGGAAATATATTATTTTCATAAAGTGTGGTTTTTTTTGTTAACTTGTAATGAGTTTACTGTTATTTTTAAATGAATCAGAAATAATTTAAACTTTTTTTAGTTTTAATTTCTAGTGTGTTAAGTATAGATAGATAAAACTCTTATGAAGAGAAGCACTTTGGACTCTTCAAAGTAATTTTTTTTTAAGAGTGAAGTCCTAAGACCAAAGAGTTTGAGAACGACTCCATCAGAGAGCGTCGAGCAGAGAGAAGTGACATCTCACTTGAATTTTAGCAGGCTAACTCTGGATAATAGAAAACAGATTGACAGGGCAATAGTGGAAGTAGGGAGACCAGTTAGGTAAAGATTAGGTGAGAAATGATAGGGGCTAGAACTGTGGTATAGCGGTTAAGGTGTGGTGAAAAGTGAAATTGGGGATATATTCTGAGAGTTGAGTGTACGGTATTTGCTAATGGGTAAGATATCAAGTATGAGATTGGACTTGCCATTTTCTGAGATCAGGAGGAACAAGTTTTGGGGAAAGATTCAGAGTTTGGTTTTGAATGTGTCAAGTAGATGCATTGAGAAAGCAGTTGAATATAGATGTATATAGTTCAGGATAGAGGGTTGGTCTGGAGTGTTGTTGGATTGTTTCAGTAAATTTTTTGAATGATAGTATTTAGCTTCCATTCTAATAAATTAAACTGTTAATGGTCTCAAACAGTGTTACCTTTTGCATTTTTAAAAACTCATTAAGCTTCTTTCCAAGAATGTTGTTATGTGATAGTATTAATAGAATGTACACTTCAAGAAGCAGTAACAACGTAGTAAAAGTAGATCTGCCAGTAGCATAACATTACTTAGATTTTCTGAATCTAGTTCTTTGTAAAGTAAACCAATTGTGGTTTAATTAAAGGAGATCATATTGCTTACATATTAAAATAATGTTTTCAGTACCAATTACTTTGGCATTTGAAGGCACTGCATAATATGTTGGTTGCTCTTGTTACAAACAAGATATTTTTGCTGAAGTTTTATTTTCCTTTCAAATTCAGTCTTGATGCTTGCTGTAAAGGTCCTTTTGGAATATATATACTTGATTGTATATACTTGATTGTTTATTATAGCTTTAAAAAAACCCTCTCTTTAGCTATTTCATAGTATGAGAGATTTCTCTTATATATGGGTTGCTGTAACACCTGTGGATGTCATTCGACATGTATTTGCTTTTGTTTATGGAATTAAGATGACGCTTGGATAAACTTGTGCATGATTACAGAACTTAGGTTTTTCCTTTATTGAATTTAGAATACAGTTGAAAAGGATGATTAAAAATCAAAGAAATTATTACCAAGGAAAAGCAATTCACCCCTTCCCCTATACAGACATAACTCCTTCAAAATTTTTGGGAGGTCTGTTTGATTTTTACTCTGATTTACCAAATTCCTTTAAAAGCCCTGAGGGATTTGGAGCTTCAAAAAGGTAAAATGCATAGGGACAGACCTTTCCCCACTTCCCCAGTAACAGATGTGTAGGAGCCTGGTTACATGAGGATTTGCTGCTTTACAAGGATATCATTTAAAGTAAATTCTGGTGCCCAGTAGTTTCAGATATTTTGGAAAGTATGTGTAATTATGACAAGAGTAAGATTGACTCTTCTGCGATTCTCAGTCATTGAGTATATACAGCCCCTGTCTCTGGGATATCAATACAGAAGGAGCCCAAAATGAAGTTCTCCATAAGGAGAAAGGGAGACACACAGACTTTTAATTGATAGCATTTTAGAGCAAATAGAAGCCCTAAATGTGATCTGATCTAACTTGCTCACTTCATAGATGAGGAAACTGAGACCCAGAAAGTTAAATTCAAAGCTACACAGTTAAATTATGTGTAGGGAAGCAGGAGTAAAATTCAGGTTGTGTAAACTGAAAGTCCCATTTTTTTCCTTATCACATCTAGTTGTTATGAAAGATTAACTTTCTAAAGAAAGATCATTGTTGCTCTTTCTCCACCTTCCTCAAGGCGGGTTTAAAGTGCATGTGTTTTTTAAGCAGTATCTATTAAAGAAAATGTAATTAAAATTTGTCGATAAAATTTATGAAACTCTTTCCAAAGAAAGTCATCTCTAGTTGAAGTTAACATTAGATCTTTTATCTGTATATATTTTTTATTTTGGAGAACAGTAACTGATTTATTAAGCACTTATATTTAACAATAAAAGCTTGTAAATTTTAGATGATTAGCAATGAGTGCTTATTTTAAGAAAGCAAATATATTTAAATAAAATTTTAACTTTTTTATTTAAACTGTAGAAGGGATTATTTTGAATGATTTTGATTGATTCCTCAGTTTTATTTGTAAGCAAGTATTTTCTTTTTCTTCATTCATGCCTTTCATTCTTTACCACATCTATTCTCCCATGCCCCCATTTGAATAAATAACTCCAAAGGCCAGAGCAAATACTTTTAAATTTTAATTCCTTATTTTCAAATAAATTTAGACTTACAGAAAAGTAAAAAAATAATATAGAGGTTGATGTTCAAAACAACATGATGTTAATAACATACAGTACAATTATGGAAGCCAGGAAATTAACACTGATATAGTACTATTCACTAATCTGTAAATCTTACTCAAATTTTTATGAGTTTTCCTACTTGTACCTTTTCTGGTTCAGGATCCAATGCAGCATTCCACATTACATTTAGTAGTGATGTCTCCTTTAGTTTCCTCCAATCTATGACTGTTTCACCTTCTTTCATGACCTTGACACTTCTGAAGAGTACTAGTTATTTTGTGAAATGTTCTTTAATTTGGATTTTTCTGCTGTTTTCTCTAGATTAGACTGAAGTTATGCATTGTTAGCAAGAAAACCACACACAAATACTGTTGTGCCCATCTCGGTGCATCATGCTGTGGGGTGTATATTAATACTGGTGATACTAACTCTGCTCACTTGCTTAAGGTGATGTCTGCCATATTCTCCACTGTACAGTTTCTCTTTTTCCTTAGCAATTAATAAATGTCTTATGTGGGAGAGACTCTGAAACTGTACAGATATCCTATATCTCATATTTTTGATAATTTTAGCATCCATTGAATGATTTTTGCCTGCAATAACTGATTGGAATTCTATAAGAAAGATCTGTCCCTTTCCCACTTTGTATTTATTTAACTGTTAATATTTATGTCAATCTGGTCTCATGGGTGATATTACTATAATTATTCATATTATATGTGAAAACTTCTAAGAAATTTATTTTTGAAAAGTTACTACAGTAAGATAATTAAAAATTAAAAGGCTCCTAAGAGTACACTGTGAGAAATCTCTCTGCTATTCCTATTATCTTGGGTACACATTTCCAGTGATGTGAGTTAATTTTTATTCTTTCAGAAATGTTAAAAGGATTGGGAAAAAGAGTTATTAATAATAATTGCTAGATTCTCAGGTATTACTTTTTACCTGCATTCTGATGATATCTATTGGGTTACTGTTGCATCATTTTCTGGTGTTCATTGACAAATGTTTCTTAACTAGTTCACCTTCAGATTTTAATACAGTGGCTGTTACACAGAGGTAAAGACTGGTTTCCCCTGAGTGTTACAAGAAACTAAATGACCAGAAGGCAACATTTTTTATTAAACAATACTTGGTATTGAACTTGTAAAATCAACCAGGTTTAAAAGTAACTAACTTATTTTTTTGTTAAATTGAAAGAAAATTCAGTTTAAATGAGAAAGTTACCCCATTTTTGACATATAGTATCATTAAATAATTGGTGTTTACTCTTTAAAAAATGCTACTCCCCATTTGTTCTTTCAAACAGCCTATTTTACCTTCTGTGTATTCCAGCAGTATCCACTTATTCATATAAAGATGTCATTTTAGTAACTTAGTCCTGGAGTTTATTCACAAAGTTGTATTCTGTTAAAATGGAGTGAAAGAGAAGGGCTGCAGAGACTTTTATACTCACTATTAAAACAGTGTCCATGTTTGTCTACACTTATAGTACAGCCAGAAATAAATCCAAGGTTGGTTTGTTTCATTTTCTTATTTCCATTCTCTAATTACCGTTTCTTAAAATGAATTTTAAAAGCTTCTTATTTCAGGAAATCCTCTATGAAACTCTTAAGTCAAGCTGGTTGGACTAGCTGTGACTTTGGACAAGTTCTTTAATTGCTGAGCATTAATTTGTTTCCTTTTTTCTTTTTGGGGAGGGGAAGTAAAAAGGGTGTTGTAATATAGCCTCTTTCAGATTGTGGTGAAGATTAGTTGATTCATGTAAAAATAATTAGATAGGTCTTTGTGGTTTATTTTTAGAGTTGGGAGTCAATGACTTGACTTTATCCTTAATTATAATATTGTTTTTATATAGGGAACCCAATGCATGCAGCATTTTGACATATAGTGATTTCTAACCTCCTAATAAGAATATCTTTATTATTTTCTGAGAAGCGATTACTGTAAAAAAAAAAAATTTCATAATGTGAAAGCTAGTCTCTGTAAATCCATCTCCCAGAGGTGATTACTGCTAATAGTTGTTACATCTTTTTTGACTTCCTTGTGTCTATCAAAAAACACATATACTTAAGTATAAATTGGAGATCATATAATAGATGTTCTTTTCTGTAACCTGTGAAAGAGCCTTTCCAGGAATGTGCAGTTTACTGTTAAATACCTTCCATAATAGAGAACTGCTGCGAAGAACAGTCAAGAAAATAGAGTTAACATTATTATAAGGTGTTTGCTGTTTCACATTTTTATATGTGAAATTTATCAACAGTTTTGCACAATTGTTAACTTTGGCAACATAAAGGAGGATTATGATGTTGAATTTAATTTTGTGATTTTTAAAAATTACTTGCAATTCTGAAGTACAGAGTACAGTTTAACCCCCCAAATAAGGTTCTATCTAGAGAATTAATGATAGCTCATTTTGCTTTTCTTGCCAGTTTGAAAGCAGTTGCCTTGAAATTAAATCAGATTTAATTTATTTGGTTATTAGAATAAGCAGAATATATTTCACTAAATAGTATATAATCTCTGGTAACTCGCTTTTTAATTTATTTGCTTTCTGTACCTTGTGAATGTGGCTTCTTAAAAAAAGCACAGTGAAGTTATATTTCATGGGTTTTTCTCTGCTGAGAGTAACTTTAAAACTTTCCCTGTATTTAGTAAACCCTGAATTAAAGCTTTATTTTTTACAGAAGAGATCTTTGTTAACCCTAAGTACATAAGGGTACACAACAGCCACCTCTTTATGAAGTGGCAGTTGTGCTTTCTTTATAAATAGACTCCTAATGTTATTGTTTTAAGGTTTAATGGGAATTATGTAAATAAAAACCAGTAATTTGTTAATTAACATCTAAAGTAACTAAAATCTTACTTTGTTCTTTGTGTTAGTGTGCTACTTTAATGTCCAACAAGAAGTGAAGATGCAGATAGTGAGGAAATATTGGAGCCCTTTTAAACTTCTGATGAAAACTGTCGTTTTAACTTGACTTACAAAGTTTATATGATGTGTATCAAAGTATATATATGTTTATGTATAATTGGATCTTATTTTACTGAATAAATTGATGGAAAATTCTAAATTTAAAAAATAAGGCAGTTATGGTCAATGATACTATATAGCCTTTTCATTCCTTTCTGTGTTTTAGCTCCAGCTGTATTACAGTGATAAGGTAAATTTTTTGGATTAAAATGTACTGCACAGAGAAAAAGCAGATAGTTACCCAATTAAAAATATGTATATATAACATCAGCATAGCTGGTTGAATGATTTGGAATCAGCTCCTGCAACACTGAATGTAAGACATGTTTGTATAAAAAAATTTTCAGTGTTTTTAAAACTTTTAATTTGTGGTGTTACAAATCCTAAAAATAATTTTTATGCATTTTCTTTTTGTATTTTATTTGTAAGTCATTAATACTTTTGTCTGTGATTGAGCTAGTAAATACTTTTCATATTTATTTCCTAATTTTCATTTTCTTGGTTTACCTTTTTTGAAAAATTCTAAACCAGAAAGTCAAATAGAGCTGTATTTTTTTCTTTACCTAGTTTTCCAACATCACAGTATTGAATTTATACACAGCCACAGCTGTCTATCTATTTATCTACATATTTTTGGAAATAACTGCTCAATTCCATAATTTAGATTTCTCAGCCTGCGTTTTTCTATTCTCTAATATTTCTTCATGTTATCCTTAATTGTGATGTTCTAATTTTCCACGGAGTGGTTGATTTGTTAATCGAGTAATTTCATTTCTTGAAAGGATATTTGCAAAATTGTAAGGTAGCAGAGGGTGGGCTGCACATATAATAATTAAAATACAATAGTAAGAGAGTAGTGGTAATGGAAAAGCCAAAGGCAAAAATGAACTGAGGCTTATGAAATGTAAGAGATGATTTTAGAACTTTTTAGTGTAATCTGTAGTTGGATGAATTAAGGGGAAGAGAAAAGGCTTAAGGTAGATGATGCAATATTACCAGGTGCAGTGACTTAGAACAGAACTGACTGACAATTGAGCCTTAGTTTGGAGAAGAAAAAAATACCAAAATAATTAAAGCAGAGAAATGTTAGGAGACAGTAAGTAAGTAAACTGAAACAAGTTTTTAGGCTTAAACAAAAATAGTTTTCAGCATACTTTTTGAAAAAAAAAAAGTAAATTCAAGAAATATGGAAAATGGGAGGAATCTAAATGCTGTAAAGACAAATAGTTCCCAAAGCTGAAAAATTTATATTCTAAACTTGACAGCACAACCTGTAGATTCCAAAACCGATTATTTCCTGTTTAAACTGGGGGGATCCAGAGGGAGGTTCTGGTCCTAGCGTAGCTTGAGATTTCATCAAGTAGTCCATAACATGTGCCTGTATTTTGGTATCCAGGATAGAGAAATGTATATTCTGTGAAATTGTAGTTAGTTGGATTCTTGACTCAGAGACTAGTCATCGCTAAAGAATGTCAGCTGACCAGTCTGAAGGGATATGTGTTATAAAAAATAACCAGGAATAATAAATAAATTTAAATCGTTTCTCGGTGTCTAAACAAACAGTTGTGGAAGTATGGAATAGTGGAGACTTGTCTTAGGACCACCGTCAAAATGTCAGCAGGGTTGTAATGTGCTTGCTAAGGAAGTAAAGGTATTCTTAAATAACACTGATGCAAATGGTGGGTTCAGAACTAGAAGTTGACAGCCTCAGGCTGCATACCCCATTGATGATTATGGAATGTTGTGTACACTATGGGATTTTACACTTTAAAAGGGACTCAGATGTGTTGGAGTATATCTAAACAAGTGGGAGGGTGTAAAACCATTTCATATAGTTTAGAGAAGAGGAAACTTAGATATTATAGTTATAGAACTTTTCCAGGAGCTGCTGAGTAGGGGCCAGTGGATGAAATTTTAGGAGAGCAGATTTTGGTTCAGTAAAACAAATTTGTAACATTTAAGATCTTCAGAGATGTCTTAAACAAATTGTCTTGTTATTGGGGATGTTTAAATAAAAGATACCTCCCCGAATTAGTGGATATTATTGGGAGAATTTTTATACTACTAATTAAACAAATAATCTGAACTTTTAGTTCTCTGAACCACTGCTGCAGGTTGATGAAAGTAGTGTGGAGGTGGGGGGGGCATTTGAGCATTATAATGTAATGTTTGATATAAGGAAAGAATATATACAACATACTAGTTGTGAAGCAGTCCTTTGTTTCATAAAGGAGCACCTGTGAATCCACCACTTACAATGAGAGGACTATAGCATTCCCCAAGCCCATACCCATTGCATATTTCTGAAATAGTTTGGCTATAATTACCAGCTTGCTAGGATAGCAATAACAGAAGTTCTGATTCCCAGGACTTACAGATTGAAAAGTTTTGGAGACGTAACTTTTTAAAACATGGGGTTATGGGAGAAAATAATAAATGGGATTCTTGCATGTATAAGGTCGGAAACCAATGGATTCAACTGAGTCATTCAGTAAGCAACTTCCGTAATTATATGAGGCACAGGCACAGAGAAGAAAAAGCCTTATCTAAATCAAAAAGAGTCACTGTTAGAACTGGAATCAGAACTTGTTCTAACTTGAGTATTGTAAATAATACATTAGAAGGTATTGATGATTTCCTGCTTTTTTCCTATTGATAAAGGTAGTACGCAGCTGGTCAGACTTACCACTGATGAAGATCGTAAAGTCCTTGAGGACCAGAACTATGCCTTAGCCGTCTTTTCATTTCCATCAATACAGTCTTGTACATAATTTGTATTCTGTTAGGAAATTCAGTGATTATATCTTAGAGACTGAAAAAATCATGGTAGAAAGATTTCTTACCTATCTTTCCCATAATAGTAAGTTCTTTGGTAAGTAAAGTTACCAAGACTTGTTTGACTTTAATGCTCATTAAAGAACCTAGCTCATGCCTCTGTTCATTTACCTTCCCATCTACCCAACCCATCAAGTATTTATTGACCCACAGTGTTCCAGCCATTATTCTAGGATGTGGGGACACAGTGGATAACAGAGTCTCATGGAACTTTGAGTTATTAATCAAAGAATCACATAAATATTTATAGAAATACAACTTAAGTGGTACATTTTATCATCTAACTGGATGTCTGTTTATGAAGGCTGTTGGTTTTATATATTTATATATTTTTTAATCTAGTCATCTGAATCTTCTGATAGTTTATAGCAGATTCTTTTGGTTTTCTAAGTTTGATAAACTTGTTTACCTTGAACAAGGTAAACTATTCCCCCCCCCCTTGATCCATTATATTACTGTGGTTACTTATAATAATAGATTTTTCAATATTGAACTATTCTTGCACTCATGATATAAATTATGCTTGGTCTTAGTGCATTTTTCTTTTAATATGCTGGTGAATTCTATTTATTTCAGATGTTTGTACCTGTATTTATAAACAAATTTTATCTATGGTTTTCTTTCATGCTACCGTCAGGTTTTTATATTGGTGCTGTGCTAATTTCATAGTATAGTAACAACTGGGCAGTTTCTGAAGAAAAAATTAAAACGATAATAAATTAATACTGAAAGTGCTTTTTAGTCCCGAGACCTGGACTAAATGATACATGTGTAACATAAATTAGATTAGCCTTTTCTAATACCCTTTGCTTAATTACTTGCTATAACTATGTAAATTATGTAAATAATCATTTGTATTTAAATTATTGGTCATTGATTTGAGAATTGCTGTCATATGGTAATTTAAGATAAGCGCTAATTTGATACTGGGCATTATTGGGGAAGACTTCATTATAAAACTATTAATAGAAGCATAAAAAACTTAGAGTGAAGTCTTACCTTAATGATGTAGTCAAATCCAAAGTAATCTCTTGATTTTTGTTGATTTCATTTGCTGTTGAGAGATAAGCTTAGATGAGCATTGTTATTTAAGAGATAAAATCTGTAATATGGTGAATATTGCTATCACTGAAGCAGAAAATGTATTATGCATTTTTTTTTAACTGATTAAGATTTTATAACTGGATAAGAGCACCTTTGATCATGCCTTTTTGCTCTGTTGGATTTTGTTTAACCAAAATTGATTTAAATAACTAGTTAGGAAAATTAAAGAGTACATTTATATTTGATAGTTCTTAATATCAATATATTGAAATTTCATGTACAAAGTACATTTTTTTAAAAAAAGACATTTTATTTTTAAATACTAATGGATGCAAACCTTCTCCCCAAGGAGGACACAATCTGTAGGCTGGAGAAATAGTTACACAGGTATTCAGCTAACCTTAATAATGACAATCACTTATCAGGCAGCATGTTCCAGTGGACATGGGCCTATCTTCTAGTGTATAGTAGAAGCTTAATAAATAATTCTTGAAAGAATTTTCTTTATAGGACTTGAGTCATTAAAATAGAGTTCTCCTACTTTTTCAAAAAAGGAATATATTTATGCCCAAGAACTGTAATATTGTTTTTTTTCTATTAAAACCTCATTGATTTTAGGGATTTCCACTTCCTTTTTTTATATTTCATTCATTAACCTAGTGTAGTTTGATCTTCATTATTGTCTTTCCCTTGAAATGCCTATGATCGCTAGTGGCTTAGTGGTCAAATTCAAGGTACCATTTTTTGTTCTTTACCTTACTGTACTTTTCTAGTATTAGACACTGTTGATATCCCTGTCCTTGGATCTATCATTTCTTAGCTTCTATGACACCTCTCTTCCCTGGTTTCGCTGTCTACCTCTATTTCTTCTTGGTTTGGATCTTTTCCTCACTCCTTGAGTTGCTTTTCCTGAGGTTCATTCAGTTCTTCTTTCTCCCTTTACCTTCTCTAAGACATCTCTTCTCATTAGCATTAACTAAGAAATTTGTGTATCAAATTCAGACTTCTGCTGAACTTGCAATCTGTTGTCTGTTGGACATCTCTGTTTGAATATTCCAAAGGTATCTAAGAAATACAGGAAAGTGGTCAGTTTAAATCTTGTTGAGATAGATTAGTTCTGAAGCGTCAAAGAGGCTTTGGTATTAGTTTTGTCTCATAGGTATTCTTGTGATAGCTGTTTGAAGCTGTCATTTGGAATGCCTGGCCTCCTTTAGTCATGGAAAAATTAGGTAAAATAACAGATCAATAGCATGTTGGTTAAGAGCTCAGGTGCTGAAGTTAGTTTTAATAAGATATGTTATTTGATTGATATAAATTTGATCTGTGGTAGAAATTAATTAAAGCTATAGTTCTGTTAAACATGGGCTTAATCTAGAGAATGACAGCATACATAGATCAGTAGCTCCTTACTTGAGTTTTAACACTTCATCAATGAAATCCTCCCCTGCCCTCTTTTTTCCCCCTGGACTAGCAAGAATATTTTTTTTTGTCTAACACATTTAAAATTTTTACTTTTAACAGAAATTAGCAGAGTACGGAAAGACATGTACAATGACACATTAAATGGCAGTACAGAGAAAAGGAGTGCAGAGTTGCCTGATGCTGTGGGACCTATTGTTCAGTTACAAGAGAAACTTTATGTGCCTGTAAAAGAATACCCAGATGTAAGTATATTTCGTTGTTTTATTCAATTTTCTTCTGCTTCACATATTTTGAGAAGAGATATATTTGGTGGTAAATACTTAAGCATTGTCAGCCACTTTTTTAAAAGTTTATGGTGAGGAACTGGAAATGTAAATAATTGGGCATTTATAATTTAAAAAAGTTCTTTCTAAATGTTTCCATTTGATTGCTGCTATTTCATTTTGGAAATGCATGGTGTAGACTGTTTTGGATTTCAGAATGAGGCCAGGAACTATGGAAAGTGCTTTGGCCTGAGTATCAAAGAGTACTAACTACAACTCTCTGCTCATCTTTAATCTGACCTCAGAGAAGCCACAGCTTGGGCCACATCATCCTTTCTGTAAAATGAGGATGTTGGACTGTGTTCCTTTTAGCTCCATAATTTTTATCAGAACTACTGTTTGTAATCTGAATTTTTTTACCCTCTTAGTCCATTGCTCAACTGTTCTCTGTAAGCATCTTGTTGCAAATAGCCACCTTGTCCTATATCAGTTAATTTCTAAATAAATCCAGATTCTTTGCGTTTTGTTCCAAACCCCTATATGATATGGTCCATTATATTTCTCTGACCTCATCTTAAATAATTTTCCCTCTTCTTCAGGACACTGTAGCCACATTGGCCTTCTTTTGGCTTTTAGAACAAGTCATGTCTATTCCCAGCCCTAGGGCCTTTACGTTAGTTGTACTCTTATCTCTACTGGCTGGCTTCTTCTTGTCATTAAGAATTTAGCTTACGTATCATTTCAGAGAAGCCTCCCCTGACCTTATTTAAAAGCTAGCTGGCTACTCAGTGTTTCACATAAGTCTTGGTATTTTCTCTGCACTAGTCTTATCTGGTATTTTTCTGGTGATATTTGTTTATTTTTCATGTCCCCCTAGCAGAATATAAGGTACATAAAACAAGAACCTTGCCACTGTTATTCACTGTATCCCCATAGTATTGGCACACAATAGGCCATTAAATAAATAAAGGAAAAATGGTGGCTTTTTTTGTTAGGTTTCAGAGGACTTTTCTTTAAGCAAAGGAAAGAAGAGTTATTATGGTGTCAAAAATGTGATGTGTGCTCTAAGATTCATTGGTTATATGGACAGAATACTAGTCTGTCCATATTTTCCCAAGTGGGAAATAAATGTTTTAAGATTAATTAATGGAAAAAAGCTTTGGTATTTCACAATTTGCATTTCTCATACAATTTTCTTTAAAGCCTATACATTTCGTCTATTTTTATAAGTATTTTTGGTAGCAAATATGCAAATAGTCCTGGATAATGTACGCAACAGAAAGTTCATTGGAAGATTATTGTATGATATGAAGAAATTAAAAGAATAGATGGAGAACAAAACTTTTATGTAAAGCTAGGAACCAGGGCATCTCTGAGAACTTCAGCAGCAGGGGTTTGTGGACCTTTTCTATCCAGAGCCTTGCATGTAACTGGGCATCAGTGTCTCCCAGACTTTATCTTCAAATTTCAGATTCTTGGAAGAGACAGTGTGTTTTGGGCCAGTCTGCCATGAGTAGGGGAAGTGAGATTACTTACCATAACCTAGATATGACCACTGTGGGCCCACCCTGTGTATAGGGATTATTCCTAGAAATGGGAAATAGTGATTTGGGCAGTTGTCCCAATTGTCCGCTACTGTTTGGTGTTTTAGTATCCCCTGAAGGATGTCAGCTTTGTCCTCTGCTTGTTTAAATCCTAAAGGATAAAGTTTCAGTAATAATCATTAACATAGACTGTATAAGATCGTAAGACCTTGACAGAGAGAGAATATAACCTTAATCAGTCTGGTTCCATCTCTCTCTCTTCTCTCACTCAATATCCTGTCCAGGGAAAGGATATTTATTCTGTGTTATTCGAAAGACATGTTCCATACAGTCTTCTAAATCAGGGCTCGAGTCTAGGGGGCACTTTTTCACTATATTCCTTTCCTCCTTCTGCCAGTTGTGACTCATTGCTATGAAGCTGTGGTTGCTGGCAGTTGTGTTGGAGTGTAACATTGTCTAGATCAGTGGTTCTCAAAGCATGATCCCTGGATCATAGTATCTACACCTCCTGGGAACTTGTAAATGTTCAAGCTCCATACCAGACTAGTTGAATTAGAAACTCTGGGGGTAAGGCCTAGCAATCTGCTCTTTTAACAAACCTTTTAGGATGATTCTAATGCATTCTAAAGTTTGAGAATCACTACTCTAAGTTTGTTTTTTGTTTTTTTGGCTAGAATAAGCCAAGCTAACAGGTAGATGATCTCATACATGGTCATTTTGCTAGGCATTGTTTCAGGAGGTAGGTAAACGATGAACTAAACAGTGTCTCTGCTCTCTCATGAAGTGGGCATTTCAGTGGCAGAGACAGACAAAAAGCAAATGAACACAAACTTTTAGGTGTAGTCAGTGCGGTGGAGAAACATAATGTAAACAGATGAATGGTGATTGTGTGTGGTGGGAGGTGTTCATTTTTAAGGGTAACCAAGGAAGAAATCTCTTATAAGATGATGGGAATGGAGAGAGAAAGGAACAGAATGAGGAGGAGGAAGGCAGGAAAACTATCTGTGGCAGAAACATCTCAGGCAGAGTGAACAGCAAGTGCAGTGGCTCAGGCATTAGTATGTTCGGGAAGTGTGGGAAGATGTGAGATTGGAGAGTTAGCAGAGGGCAGTGTACCACACAGTGGTCAGAAGTATGAATTCAGACCCAGACTTCTGGCTAGTTCTGCCACTTGTTTTGTGACCTTGGGCAAATTACTTTTCATTATTGATCCTTGGTTTTCTCATTTCTGTAATGGAGATACTAAGTCTTTCACAAGGGTTATGAAGACTAAATGAGTTAATATGTGTAAAGCACTTGGAAAATGCCTTTATGCTGTGTGTTACAAGAATGTAAACTCCATGAGGGCAGAAATTTTTTATCTGTTTCTTTCAGTGCTATATTTATTCACAGTGCTTAGAATAGTGTGTGGCAAATGGTAGTTGCATAGTAAATATTTGTTGTGCATATTTGTATGAAACCCATGCTTTCAAATATTGTAAACTTTTTTTTTTCTTTAAACTTGTTGTCTTTTGCATTTGCACATAGCAAGTTACCTATCGAAGTCAGTGTTAAGTTGGAGATAGTGTTTTGGACTTGGCTATGTAGAGTTCTGAAACTGATAAAAGGCCTTAGAATTCAGTGTCTAAGAAATGAGGTAGTGCTGTGTGATGCCCTTCGCAGTGTTTTTGAACTATTGGTTTAATGATGTGAGAATGAGAAGCTATTTATTATGAAGTAGCCCATTGAAAAGGTATTAAAAATTTTTTACAAAATTTGTATTAATATTTATATTTATAAGTAGAGTTTTATCGTATCTCTACTGTATACCAAACATATCTTGGGTGGGAATATTAATCCCATTGAAAAACTCTTAGATATAGTCAAGTTAGCGGGTTTTTTGAGTCAGATAGGCCTCGATTTTGAATCCTGGCTTGCCCTTTTAGTGGCTGTATTTGTCAGCAATTGCCACAATGATGCTCCATAGTAAAACACCCTAGAACTTAGTGGTTTAAAATAATAAGCATTTATTTCCATACTCGCGGGTCTGTATATTGCCTGAGCTTCTGCTGATTGAGGCTGGGCCTAGGCTGATCTAGACTACGTGGGGGTAGGTTTAGATCTTCTCTATTTATGTTCCTGCTAGGTCCCAGGTAAATCAGTCAGTGGCTGTTCAGGGCATGCTGTTAGTCATGGCTGATCACTGGAATGCCAGAGCGAGGCTAAATTGCATCAGCATGTGTAAGGCCTCTGTGGACATTGAGTATCTGGAGATATTTTTAGTTGGCTAAACTTGGAAGGGGGTACTACTGGCATCTCTAGCGAGTAGAGGCCAGGGATTCTGCTAAACATCCTACAATGCACAGGACAGCCCCCTACAACAAAGAATTATCACCCCAAAATGACAGTAGTGCTGAGGCTGAGAAACCCTATATTAGCCATATCAAGTCACTCTGTCCACAGTGAGGAGGGGACTGGAATAAATATTTGCTGAAAAATATTAATAGTTGAGATTATCACATTGACTTTGAGCATATGATTACTTTTTAGAATCTGATTCTTTGCTTATAAAGTCATAAGATCTACCTCACAGGATTGTTTGGAGAAGTAGAGATAACAAATGCATTGCATCTGATAGAGCAGACACGCAATATGGTTTGTGTGATCATGAATAAGAAAAAACATCTTATTCTTGAAGGAGCTCACAGTCTTGTATGAAAGATAAAATACAGTGTGTTAAATCATTTAAGACTATCATACATTCATAGAATGACAGTCATGAAAGAAAATGAAAGTTATGTTTAGATCATCAAACTGGTAATTTGGTTGGTTAAGTTATTAAGGACCTTTTTGAATATGTGGGGTCTTACAAATGGTGCATGGATAGAGTTAACTCTGATTTATGTAAATAAAAAATGTTGTGTTTCCAATGAGTCAGCAATAATTTTGTCACTAAATTCACCTAGTTATCAATTTTGAGTTGTTATTCTTTTATGGGATCTGCCAGAGTAGTAAATAAGTTACAAATATTGGCAAGGTCTTGCTGTTTAGGATATTAATTGTGCTGTATATACATGACCAGATTAGATTGTTAAACTGTTGACTTGGGACATGATTTGATGATTCAATTGTAGTGAGACTTTTTCTAAGGATTTTCTGTGAGTGTAACTGATTTTCTTATGTTTTTAAAATAGGTTTTAATTTTGAATAATAGCCTTGAAAAACATCTCTTGGGTCTCTAGGCCATCATGATGACACATATTGTCAAAGAGTTTGTGAGATGTGTAAGTGTCTTTTCAAATATTTTTTTTTTCCAGCTTGTAGGATTCTAGCTTGGCAACCAGTTAGTTATTCATAATATTCTTTATAGTCTTACAATAGTAAACTGTATTTATGGTGGTTCATGAGTTGTAAATTCCATTTCTGTTTCATTTTCCTGGGTTTGCAGAAAAAAATTGGCTAGGGATAGCTTCTGAGTTAGTGTAGGGTTGTTTGGTATTTTCTTCTATTTCTCAGGATTGTCATCTGCAGATTGGCTGTTGATCAGGTGTTTGTTTTGGAGGGATTATAAGGAGAGAGAAGGGTCAGTGCAGTTAGTTATCTTTCATTAGGTCTTTGTTCCTTTGACTGTTGTGGCTCTCAGAAAAAAAAAATGTGTTGAAGGATTAAGAGTCTTGATACAAACTATTTTCATTTTTGTTCTTCTAAATAACAAATGGATGTTAAATCAAAATTTAATGATCCGCAAAGTCTCCTTTTTCAGTGCCCACCTTAACCCTTGCATTTTGCCTGAATATGACCTTAATTATAAGTGAAAATATAACATTTTAAAAATAAGATCTGCACACCACCTGTCTTTGATAGTTTGTGCAGGAAAGTAAAGATAGTTTTCTAATAAGGTTAGTATATATTTTTATTGAGTGCAGTTATGAAGTGGTTCAGATTACATATTAATTTGTTGGAGTTTTTATTTAGCAGTGTGATTTGATAATATAGACCATGTCTTTAAATTTTAGAAAGGGAAACTGTTATCTTTGACTTAGGCCTTCTACCAATTCAATTTAGCGAAGGTCAATTTCATGATGTTTTTGTTTTGAAGTTTTCTTTTTATTTCACTCTGTAAGGGTATTTTGAGGGCCTGATGTAATATACCATATATTTAATAGGTTCTTTATGTTTTGGGAATATACTAAATTTCTTAGGATGTTAGTAGATACTATTTCAAAAAGAGTTTCAAGACAGTCTGAAAGCAATAGATTTTGTTTAGCTCTGATTTTTCCAAAGTTTAACAATTTCTTTAAATAATAAGCCTTCTCAGTTTTTAAAATGCAGGCAATATCTTGTATTGTAAGTAATATTTTAATATTTGAAAGCAACTACTGTTTAGAGGAACAAATGAAAAGATGGAGTTAGTTGCTAGGGAAGAATTATTTCTGGTAAGCAAATGTTTCCTAGGCTCAATTGAGATAGAGTAAATTTGATTAATTTTATCTAAAAAGAGTTTTTTAGGATCTGCTTTGTTAAAATTACTGCTACAAAGGACCAATCACAGGTATCCCACCTCCATATTTCTAAGATTGTCACTGAAGTAACAACCAAAGGAATATAATATAACAATTGGGGAGAAACCAGCTTCTCAGTGTTATCCATATTCTGGAAACATTGAGCTGTTTCTGGTAAATATTGAAGGAAAACTTGAGGTGCTGATCTGTTGTCGGCCCAACTGGAGAGAGCAGTGTTTCCTGGAGCTGAGTGAAGCAGTTAATAATAGAACTATCATAATGCTAACCCTTTTCCCCAAAATTGGTAAGTGAAACTGGCTGCGAAACAGTCAAAGGTTATACCACTTGAGCTCTACCACCCATCTCAGTGCCTGTTTATAAATAGGTGACCTAAATATATTTGTAAGTGAACGAAATCATTTATGCCTTCTTTTGATTTCAGTTTGAGTGGAAAAGTACCCATAGTTTTTGAGGAAACCTACCTTAACTTTACCTTAGGGACATTGAAATTGAACTTTTAAACTACGATCCTTGGAAATAAATTCAGTTAATCATTTTCATTGGGAAAACGTATTTTATGGCTTAATAAACCCAGCCATTTAGAACAAAGTAGTTCATAAATAAATTGGATATTTCCTGAAATCAAGTTTTGACTACCATAGAAAACTGCTTTTTCCAAGTCCAAAATCAACGTCAGTAAGAAAGTGACCTGTCATGAACTTGACTATCTCCTTGTTTCATATTGATATGATAATTTTTTTATTATTTGGTAAATAATTGAGCTGAAAATTTTTGATATATTGTTTGGGATTATAGAACAGTGATTGTTTTGATTTGTTTCTTGTCTTTTTGCTTATAAGGTTATATATAAACAGTATAAATTTGCCATGTCAAGGACAGATTAAAGCAAACATTTGAAAAGTAATTAGAATGTGAAAACTAAAAAGGACATCTGAATATAAAATAGCAAAATTTTAATATCATTCTTTTATCCTAGAAATGTTTGTTTGTGGCCTGTGCCAGGCAAAAGGGCACAGGAATATGAAAAGACATCATCCCATAATCCTTGTTCTCATAGTACCATTATAACCATAATCCAGGTATGGAATAATGAGGACCTTCAGGGAATGGCAGTTGAAATGAAGAGAAGGAAACAGATTAACTGGTGGAACTCTTAAGATTTCTTCATCTTTTACATGTGGAGTCTAGGAATAAGGGAGAGCCTTGCTGGTGGTACCATTCATTGAAAATAGAGAATACAGAAAGAGTAAAAGGTTTTATAATATGATATTATAGGGGAACCCAAGAGTAAGAGAGGGTAAATTTACTGTATTAATAGGATATAGTAATTAAAAGCCACTATAAGCTGAGTTCATAATAATGTAGAACATTGAACAGTAGGTCAAATATGACTAAAATTTATGCCCAAAAAAATAGTTAACTGTAAGAGCTGAATTAGTATTTTTGGAACAGTTTTGTGGGGCTGACAATGTTTATGCAGCAAAACTTGACGATGTCAGCTTCCAAAGCCTGATCTGTGGTCAGAACTACACATTTCCTCTACTAGACTGATCTTCAGGGTATCACTTCCAACCCTGAAGAGGAGTCTGGGAGATGAGATGTGTAGACCATCGATTATATGAGTGAAAACTTTTATGTGATACTACTTTATTGACATGTTTCAATGACAAATATACTATAACATCAGAAAAGAGAGAAAGAAAATTTGATTATTTAACTAAAGACAGTTTTTCCAGAACGAGTTATCTAAGAGACTTTCCCTTCCCCATTGTGTATTCTTGGTGCCCTTGCCAAAGATTCTTTGACTAAATATGTGTAGATTTATTTCTGGGCTTCTGTTTCATTGGTCTGTTCGTCTGTTTTTATGCCAGTACCATGTTGTTTTGATTGCTGTAGCTTTGTAATATAGTTTGAAATCAGGAAGTGTGATGCCTTCAGCTTTGTTTGCTCTTAAGGGTTTTTTTTTAGTTTTTTTTTTTGTTTTTTTGTTTTTTTGTTTTTTTGTTTTTTGCTATTTGGTATCTTTTGTGATTCTATATGAATTTTAGGATTTTTTAAAAAAATTCTATGAAAAATGCCGTTGGAATTTTGATAGAGATTGCATTGAATCTGTAGATTGCTTTGGATAGTTTGGACATTTTAAGAATATTCTTCCAATCTGTGAACATGGGATATCTTTATTTGTGTATTCAATTTCTTTGATCAGTGTTTTATAGTTTTCAGTGTACAGACATTTCAGCTCCTTGATTAAATTTATTTCTAAGTATTTATTTATTTCTAAGTATATTGTTCTTTTGGATGCTGTCATAAGTGGGATTGCATCTTAATTTCTTTTTTGGATAGTTTATTGTTAATACATAGATAAAACTGATTTTTATGTGTTGATTATGTATCCTGGAACTTTACCGAATTTGTTTATTCTAACAGTTTTTTGGTGGAGTCTTTAGGGTTTCCTCTACATATATGATTGTGCCATCTGCAAACAGAGACAACTTTACTTCATTCTTCCTGATTTCGATGCCTTTTCTTTCTTTGTCTTGGCCTAATTACTTGGTCTAGAACTTTGATTACGATGTTGAATAAAAGTGGTGAGGATGGGCATCCATGTCTTCCTCCAGTTCTTAGAGGAAAGACTTTCAGCTTTTCACTGTTGAGTATGATGTTAGCGGTGGCCTTGTCATACATGGCCTTTGTTATGTTGAGGCATAGTCCTTCTATATCTAATTTGTTGAGAGTTTTTATGATGAAAGGATGTTAAATTTTGTCACATGCTTTTTCTGCATCTGTTGAGATGATCATATGATTTTTATCCTTCATTCTGTTAATTTAGTGTATCACATTTATCCATCTGCATATGTTGAACCATCTTTACATCCAGGGAAAAAATCCCACTTGATCATGACATATGATGCTTTTAATATGCTTTCAATTCAGTTTGCCAGTATTTTGCTGAGGATTGTTGCATCTGTGTTCATCAAGGATAGTGGCTTATAATTTTCTCATCTTTTTATGCTCTTATCTGGCTTTGGTATGAGAGTAACGCTGATCTTGTAAAATGAATTTGAAAGTGTTCTGTTCAATTTTTTGGGAGACTTTAAGAAGGATTAGTGTTAACTCTTCTTTAAATGTTTGGGGGAATTTACCTGTTAAGCCATCTGGTACTGGGCTTTTCTTTATTGGGATGTTTTTGATATTAATTCAGTCTCCTTTCTGGCTATTGGTCTATTTAGAGTTTCTCTTCATGATTCAGTATTGGTAGGTTGTATTTGTATGTTTTTAAGAATTTAACCATTTCTTCTAGTTTGTCCAGTTTCTTGGTGTATAATTATAGTAGTTTTTATGATCTTACGATCATTTCTGCATTATTGGTTGTAAAATCTCCTTGTTGATTATTTTGTTTATTAGCGTTCTCGTTCTCTTTCTCTTTGTTAGTCTAATCACAGGTTTGTCAATTTTGTTAATCTTCACAGAAAACCAACTCTTAGTTTTGTTGACCTTTTCTATGTATTTCTAGTCTCTATTTTATTTATTTCTGCTCTAATCTATATTATTTCCTTCCTTCTGTTTAAGTCTGTAGCACCCAGTGTTTTCAGGCAGTCTCCCATTCAATTTTTTTTTTAAATCTCAGGAAATTTTTACTATGCAAATGAGAAATCACTATGTATAATTTCACTGTACAAATATTCTTGTGCTATACATTGTGTGGGGCCCTGTGGATAAAAAAAAATGAAACTAGGAGCTGGTTCCTGACTTCAAGGAATGACCCCCAAGAGATGTATAGATCATTCCCTACCATGTGGTAAGGGTGTAACAGGTGGGTACACAGTGCTCTGGTGAGAACCTCACTTAGGACCAGGGAAACAGCAGACTCTAGGAATCAAAGAACACACAAGGAAATAGAAAAAACACTTGAGCTCAGTATTGTGGGATGAGGAGGAGTTTGGCATGTTAGATGGGAAGGAAGGAGAAAGAAAGATACACACAGGGAAGAAAAATTAAAAGTACTTGCCTATTTTTTTTTTTTTTAACAGAGGAGTGAATTGATAGTGGCTAGAACACAGAGGTAGTAGCAAAAATAGACTAGAAAAGTAGTTTGTGATCTTTTAAAAGGCCCTGTGTATAAGGTTTTGCTCACAAATGCTGTCTTATACTCTAACAAATATTGTCTGCTTTTATCATAAAACTCTTACTGATTTTAATTGCCTTACTATTTTTAATCGGTTAAATTTTTTGTTTAATTGTTACTTTGCATCTGGAATGATAATCATCTATCTTATTTACCTGCGTTTGTTTTGAGTGGTTTCAGCTTGTTATCCTTTATATCTATATATCTATACAGAGAGTGATTTTCCATAATTGAGGATATCCAAATTCACATACTACAGATTTCAAATTTTGGTTATAACTGCTTACTAATATTTTCCCTTTGCTGTTGGTGTCAATGTCTTTTCATACACAGCCTTGTAAGAAGCCTTTTCTTACATAGCACTTGTACCTAAATATGTCACAAACAAGAATTTTTATAAAGGCCTAATATGTGAAAGGTTTGCCAAATGATTCCTGTAATAATAATAATTACATAACCAATTAACTGTTTCTGCAGAAGATCTCTTTGGCCACTTATTAATTGTACAAATTAATAGAAAGGTAGAAAAAGTGTAAGACAATTTGTTTACCCCCAACACACATTTTGATACATAGAGGGTCCCCAGTGTACAGTGGTTTGACTTAAGATATTTTTATGGTGGTGCAAAATCAATAGGCATTCATTATGCTCTTCGACTTATAATGGGGCCATGCCTGGATAAACCCATTGTGATTGAAAATACTGTAAATTCAAAATGTGCTTTCAACTTAGGATATTTTTAACTTACAGTGGGTTTATTGGGACTTAATCTCATTGTAAATCAGGGAGCATCTACACTGATTGTGGGGTTTTTTTAATTTGTTTTTTTGGGAGACAGAGTCTTGCTCTGTTGCTCCGGGTAGAGTGCAGTGGCGTTATCATAGCTCACTGCAACCTCAAATGCCTAGGCTCAAGCGATTCTCCTGCCTCAGCCTCCTTAGTAGCTGGGACTACAGGCGTGTGCTGCTACACCTGGCTATTTTTTTTTTTCTTTTTCTTTTTTGTAGAGACAGAGTCTTGCTCTTGCTCAGACTGGTCTAGAACTCCTGGCCTCAAACAATCCTTACTCCTGCCTCGGCCTTCTGGAGTGCCAGGATTACAGGAGTTACCCAGCATGCCTGGTCCATTCTGGTATTTTTAATTACAAACAGTTTTTGTGCTAAATGGTCTCATCTTAGAATACCTTTGTAAGATAGGTTTGCTAGTGTTGAGTAAATTAGGGATGGTCCATTTTTTTGTCTTCTGCTAAGTGAAAGACTTCATCAACAAAGATACGTACGCAAACAATTTTTTTGTGTGTGTTTCATACCTACTATGTTGCTTATGTGATATAGTGGACAATTTATAAGGGATAAGTCCTTGAGTTTTTGAGTTTTTTCCCAAAAATTTAAGCAGAGATTACTCTTTATCAGTTCTTAGAAGTGTTTCACTGAGATGCTTTTGGAAATCCATTTTTTATTAGCTGTTTTGATAGTGTGTCACAGTAGGTTTTATCTTTAATTGTAGAATTCTTAAAAGGTTAATGGAAAGGATTTTCATAATACTTTACATTTTATCATTGGGAGAAATCTATCATTTCTATTTAAAATGAAGTGAGTAGCAATGAATAGCATTAGACATGATTGTTGTTAAACCTCTTCTTTAAAAATTAACATGCCACTTGGCAGAAATATAATTGGTGAGCCCCAGAGAAGGTCTGTACTTAAACAGTAGGGTTAATGAATGTCTTTTTTTTCTTGTTCTTTCCATTCTTTTGGCCTTTAAAGTTGCACTTAGCTCAGGCTGTTTGAAATGATTTTCCTTGAAAGTGTTGTGACATTGTTTTAATTGAATGAAGCTGCAGAACTGGCATGATAAATCAACACAGAATGAATTTTAATGCAAGGCAAACGATATTAACTTGGAAATTGGTTGCAGTAGACAAAGCAGCTGCTAAGATTAGTTTTTTTTCATTCTCTACTCACAACATTTTGATAACGATGACCTTGACAGTTCCAATTGTATTAGAATCCCAATGGCGTGCACTTTAACATACTTGAGCTGTTGTTTGTTGTTTCTTGGGATAGCGATTTGTTCATGTTTGAGGGTAGGAAAATTTTGTGTCACAGATTTAATGTTTTGGTTTTAAGTGTTTTAAAAACATTTTTTAAGTTCAGTAAATACTTATTGTGCAGATTAATCAGCTGTGGTAGAAGCCTTATTCTGTGTAATCTTGATGCTCTGATTCCACCCGAGGAGGATTAATATGTGAAAAGGATAGGATGTTCCAAAGAGGGTTCTCTAAGTGGCCATGAAGTGTAGGCCAACTGGTTTGACAAAGGATATAGGTCAAAATGAATTACATGTTAGTTATTTGAAGTGCTAAACTGTCTCATTCATAATGCATTTTTCCAGGTTTTTTGGGCCATATTTGAAATATATAATACACATCTAGTAAATGGGTTGATTTGGGAAAAGATCTATATAGAGTACAACTATTACTGAAGAGTAGCTGGCAAGGCTGCTTATTTTAGGAAATAGTCAAGATAACAAATAGAACGAAGGCACTTTCACAGACTTTTTGAGAGCAGGAAGAGTTTCTTTCTTTCCATTTTTAATTCCTCCATTTATTTCATTCCTTACCACAGAACAAGACTTTAATAAATGTTCTGTTGAATCCAATTTGAAAATGAAAGGCTGTTCCCTATTTTAGTGAAAAATATAAAACCTAGACAAAAAGGGTGAGTGATGAGATGTGGAGATTGTTTCTCTCCAGGTTGTTTTTGGGGAAGGGAGAGTGAAGTTTAATGTAGTCTTTGACCATATAAACAGGTTAAGTTATGAAGTTGTAGAAAAGCAGCTTACTTGACATGAACATAGGGCTAGGCATGTCCATAGATCTTCTCTGATTTTTTTTTTTTTCTCGGACCCTCATGCCAATATATTATTACCTATACTGCCTTAAGTTACATCAATTCTACATGTATTAAGATCAAAAGGCAGCCTCTTAAAAAGCACCAGTGGACTTGTATTTCTTAGGGACTGACAAGGTAATTCAGACCAGCTGAGTAATTCTAGTGAAATAGGACACAATAGGAAAAAAAAAAAAAACTTGCTTGAATATATCAGAGACCTAGCAGAACTGTGAAGAATTACTACTTCAGGATACTCAGGAGGTCAGATGATCAAGGATATAAGCCTGAATTTTGGGATCACTTTTCTCTCTGGGTTCGTTTGCAGAATCTGAAGAGGGTGAGGGTAGCTAAGAAAGAGGCTGAGCACTGGGGATAGGGATTGGAGTCTACAATTTGTTTACGTCGACTCCCCCCAACCATTTTGCCTAATGTTTTTGGGGTAGAGACACTGATGGGTATGTACTCTAGGAGTAAGAATGAACCAAAAGGTCCCAGGTCCTCATAGAGACTGTACCTGAACTCAAAATTGTCTGTCTCAATAAGTGAAATTGTGCTGGGATGATCTCAGGTGGTTAGTAATAGTACGTGCCTGGCGGAAGCTGGTATATGTCTTCTCTGGGGGAAGATAACATTATCTTTGGCTTTATATTATTTTCTATAAGCTATTTAGTAAGTACATTGTCTGGCACACACTAGAAAGGAGGCAAGATGACATTAACAAAAATACAGAGAAACAACAAAACCTAATAGAAACAAACTCACAGAGACTCTAGATATTAGAATTACCAGATCCAAACATTTTAACAGCTATGTTTACTGTGTGTAAGGAGACAGAAGACAAAGAAGAGACATGAAAGCTATAAAAAAAAAATGAAACTGGAAAATCCCTTACCTGCTATTAACTAAAAAGGTGGGTTTAACAGAAGATTAGAAGCATTTGAAGAGAGAATTAGTGAACTGGAAGATAGCTCACAAGAAAATACTCAGCATGAACATATAGAGGAATATAAAAAATAGGAGGGAGTGTGAAAAATATTATAAAAGGAATACAGTGAGAAAGTTTAATGTATATCATTGTAGTATTAGAAGAAGAGGAAAAATAGAAGGGGACAGAAGCAGAGTTTGAAGGACATGTTGTTGAGAACTTTAAAACCAAAGGAAGTCATAGATTTATGAAACTGGCCCGTAAGCATGATAAACATAAAGAAAACCACACATAGGCACACAGTAGTAAAACTGCTGAAAACTGATGATTAAGAAGAAATCTTAAAAGCAGGCAGAAAACAGAAAAGATCACCTTCAAAGGAGCAATAGGAAGACTCATAGCTTACTTCTCAAAAGTACCAGTGGAATCTAGAAGACAGTGAAAGAATCCTTTTAAGGAGCTCATCAAAAATAAGACATCTTCAGATAAGGAAAACTGAGAGATTTCATTGCTTAGAAGACCTTTACTAAAGAAAATACTAAAGGGTGTTTTTCAGGTATGAGAAAAATGACTCTAGTTGGAAAGTTGAAGATACAGAAAGGAATAAAGAGTAACAAAAGTGGTAACTACGTTAGTAAATCTAAATCCATATTATCTGTACAAAGTAATAATAATGTACTGTTGGGGTTAAAATACATGTAGAATTTGAAAAATAACCAACGCTGTATAAACTGGATTGAGAATAAAGGCTGTTAAACATTCTGAGGCCCTTGTATTATATGGAAAAGGAGTAAAAGTACAAAGGAATGTCAATGTTGGATAAGTCAGTGAAGCATGCTGTAACCTCTATAGTGAACAAGTGTGTCACTTCCAAGCTAATGGAAAGGAGAAAGGAAAGGAGAAAACATGCTCATATGCAACACCTCGCTACCTGCCCCCCCGCCCCGATCCCCACCCCCCACATACATGAGAAAAGGAGGCAAGAAGGAATAGAAAAAGGAATACAAAAGCAGTAGGACACGTAGAAAGCACTTAACATTTAGAAGGTAGATATAAACCATGTAGATAAAGTAGATATAAAGATAGATATAAACCCATGTAAATGGGCTAAATGTTCCAGGTAAAACTTAAAGATTTATGTATTGAATGAAAAAACAACTCATTTAGATGCTGTTTACCAGAGTCTCGTTTAAAATATAACAAAAGATTGAAATAGGATTAAGAAAGATACATTATGACAAATTAAACAAAAATTTATATCTCTATTAATATCAGTATAGGCTTGGTGTCAAAAGGTTTCACAAGAGATAAAGAGAGCCACTTCATAATAACAGAAAGATACACAGTTGACCCTTGAACAACGTGGGGATTAGGACCACTGACCACCAACCCCCCCACCCCTGGCAGTTGAAAATCCACGTATTACTTTTAACTCCCCCCACACTTAAATGCTAATAGCTTACTGTTGACCAGAAGCCTTACTGATAACAGTTGATTAATACATGCTTTGTACATGTATTATACACTGTATTCTTATAAATAAACTATAGAAAAGAAAATGTTACTAAGAAAATCATAGGGAAGAGAACATATATTTAAGTTTCATTAAGTGGAAATTGAATCATTAATCATCTTTATGTTAGGTAGGCTGAAGAGGAAGAGAAAGGGGTTGATCTTCCTGTCTCGGGTGGCAAAGGTGAAAGAGAGAGGGAGGTGGAAGAGGGGGCAGGAGAGGCAGGCACACTTGGTGGTGTGACTTCTGTTGAAAAAAATCCACATATAGGTGGACCCACACATTTCAAATGTGTTGTTCAAGGGTCAACGGTAATATCCTCTAAACATATAAAGCAAAAACAGAAGTAGAAGGAGAAACAGACAAAGCTTAATCACAGTAGGCTGTATTCTTTCAAGCACCCATGGGTTATTTACAAAAATTGGCTGTATTCTGTGCTGAAAAGGAAGTCTGAACAAATATTAAAGAACTATACATGATATGTTTTCCGATTACAATGTAGGAAGCTAGAAACCAAAACTAAAGATAATTAGGAAATTCTTACCTGTTTGAAATGTAAAAAATTTAAATATTCAGTAGATGTCAACTTATTTTGACCTGAATCATCATGAAAAATACCACCATTCAGAATTTGTGGGATACAGCTAAAGTCAGCTTGGAGGTATACATAAAGCTTTGGAAAAGAAGAAAGGGTATAATAAGCAAAGTATCCATTTCAAAACGTTGGAAAAAGAGCACATTAAACCCAAAGAAAGTAGAAGGAAAGAAATAATAAGAGTAGAAATCAATTAAAAGAAAAACACTGAATGAGAGACTCAGCACATCAGCTAGCTATTGGTGCATCATAATAAATCACCTCAAAAACATAAAACTTAAAACTGTTGGGCTCCTTCCTCTGTGATTGGGTTCAGAAGAGCAAGTCTTCTGGTCTGCTGCTTCTGGTTTGCATCTGCTAGGTCAGCAGTTAGCCAGGCAGCTGTACCTCAGGAGTTGTCTGGCTTTGAGCATTGATGGTGACCGGGTCATATGTCTTTCATTCTCCAGTAGGTTAGTCCAAGCTTGTTTATATGGGAGTAATAGGGTTCTGAGAGAGTCGAATAACGTAAAATTAACCCTTAGGCATATCATTCTTTTCACCACATTTATTGGGCAAAGCAAGTCACAATGCTGGCTCAGATTCAAGAGGTGGGAGGAGGTGCAAATTTACATTGCAAATGGCGTGAATACAATGAGGGAAGAAAATTGTGGCCATTTTCGAAATAGTCTACTCCAGTTAACAAAAGCAAAAGCAGGCTGGGAATGGTGTCTCACACCTGTAATTGTAGCACTCTGGAAGGCTGAGGTGGGAGGATCCTTTGAGCTCAGGAGTTCGAGACCAGCCTGAGCAAGAGCGATATCCACCCTATCTGTATAAAAAATAGAAAAATTAGCTGGCCTTGGGGTGCATGCCTGTAGTCCCACTAGGGAGGCTGAGGCAGGAGGATCGCTTGAGCCCAGGAGTTTGAGGTTGCAGTGAGCTATGATGATGCCAGAGCACTCTAGCAGGGGAGACAGAGACTTTGTCTCAAAAAAAAAAAAAAAAATTTACAGGTATTAAAAAAGAAAATTAGACATAAACTTCAAATCAATAAATTAAAAAATCTAGACAATATGGACATAAACACTACTTTAAAAATTGACATGAAAGAATAGAAAATCTAAATTAAAGAAACTGAATCTATAATTAAAAACCTTCCACAGAGAAAAACCTAGGCCCAGGTGGCTTCACTACTGAAATCTAGTCAGTATTTAAGGAAGAAATAATACCCATCTTTAACAAGCTCATCCATAGAGTAGAAAAAGAGGGACTCTGTCCCAGCACATTTGGAGGCCAGGATAACCTTGGTGTCTAAAACGTAAGAAGCATATTATGAGAAAGAAAAATTAAAGGTCAATTCCATTCATGAACATAAGTTTTTGTTGTTGTCGTTAAATTACCAAAATGATAGGCAACCGAATCCAGCCGTTTTTTAAAAGAATAATATCATGATCAAGTTGAGTTTATTTTAGGAAAATAAAGTTGGTTTAACATTTGACAATTTATTTGCAATCCACTGCAGTAACAGGATTAAGGAGAAGTATTGTGGTTGTTTAAATAGACGGTGAAAAAACGGTAAGTTTAGACACCCCCTTGTCATTAAAAAAAAACAGATACTCTTAGCAAACTAAGGAATAGAATGGAATTTTCTAAATGTGATAAAGTGTATCTATAAAAAGTCTACAGATTACTTTAAACTTTATGGTGAATTGTTGAAATCTGGAACAAGTCTGGTACAGTTTTATTTGACTTTGAACTTAAGATGTGCTGGCCAGTGCTGTAAAGATAGCAAGAAAAAGAAATAAAAATGGTTGGAAAGAAAAAAGTAGAACTGTCATCATTTGCAAGTGATATGATTGTTTATATAAAGGATACAAAAGAACCTACAGAAAATTTGAGAATCAATAATGAAGGGACAAGGTTTCTGGTTAGAAGGTTGATACAGAAAAGCCAATTTTATGTTCATATACCAGAAACAGAAAACGAAAAATTAAAAATACGATGTACAATAGCAGAAAAAGCCCTGCACATTTCTAGGATTAAATCTAACAACAACAACAGTGAAACCAAGTAAAGATCCAATCAATAAAAGCTTCACATTCTTGAGAGATATGAAAGACCACTGAATCAAATGGAGAAATTTTACTGTTCATGGTTTTGAAGACTATTATGATTCCAGTGAAAATTCTTGCAAGTATTATTTTAGAAATTGACTAATTTCAAAATATATGGAAATACAAAGGGCCAGGAATAGCTAAGACACTCGTGAAGAGCAAGCTGGAAGAACTTGTTTTACTACATGTCAAGATTTATTACAGTGTGATACTAAAGAAAGGATAAATAGATAAATGGAATAGAATAGAGAGCCCAGAAATAACCCTTCATATTCTTGGGTTCCACATCTGTGGATTCAACCAACTGTGCATCGAAAATATTTTGGGAAAAACCCCAGATGGCTGCATGTGTACTAAACATGTAGGGACATTTTTTCTTGTCATTAGTGCCTAAAAACAATACGGTAACAATGATTTACATAGAGTTTATATTGTATTAGGTATTATAAACAATCTAAAGATGATATAAAGTATATATGAGGAGTTGTATAGGTCATGTGCAAATGCTACACCATTTTATATCAGGAACTTGAGCATCCACAGATTTTAGTATTTGTGGGGGGTCCTAGAACAAATCCTCACAGATACCAAGGGACAACTGTTCATATAAATGTTTATTTATGGCAATGTTGCAATTACAGAGCAATTGGAAAAGGATGGTCTTTTCAATAAAATAAGCTAGAATATTGGATAGTCATGTGAGAGAAAAAAAGTTATACAGACATCAATTCCTGGTACATTTTAGACATAAATGTGAAAGAGATAACAGTAAAGCTTCTAAAAGATAACATAAGAGGATATCTTGATGTCCCTGAGGTGGTGTTAAGCTTATTTTAAACAGGACACATAAAACACTAACCACGAGAAGAAGATTAATAACTTGAACTCCAGTAAGGCTGAAAACCTCCGATCATAAGACACCATTAAAGAGGGAGAAGGCAAGCCACAGGATGGGAAAAGATACTGTGCTACTCATGTAACCACAAAGTACAAATCAATATGAAAAAAATAACGCAGTAGAAAAATAGGAAACTTCAAATGTACTTCAAAAAAGGTATGTTGGAGTGGACAATGAACATGAAAAAATGCTCAGTTTCATTATAATAGTAATCAGAAGTGCTAATTGAAATATTTCATAAATACACGAGAATGGCTGAGATAATAAACACTGATAACAGGAGTGTTGCAGAGGAAGTGGTTCAAAACAAATTCTTATATATAATGTATACTCTTTTATTGGAGACACAAATGTGTATAACCATTTTAGAAAAGAGTTTATCTACTGAAGATTATTTTGATCTTCTTTATCCACCACAGTTATTTGTCTCAAGGATCAGTCCTTTGTCTTGCTTCTTTATCTTGCACTGTCTTTTTTGTGTTAGAGCTCTTGCTGAAGTCTTTGGTAAACCTTGATTTGGTATGAAGCACTGAAAATTTGCATTAGGAGCTTGTGTTACTGAACACAGCTTGTCCACCAGTGGCCGCCATGTGAGATGATCACCTGAAGTGCCAAACTGAGATGGGAGTCATATGCTGGAACATGAAAGTCTTTTCTTTGGGACATTTCAGTTTTTGTAGAGATACAAACTCTGGTATTACCTGCAAGTCAGTTGCCTGGCTCTTGGCATTCTGCAGGCAGGAATGGCCAATTGTTTTGTATATTATATTCATCTTTTCTTTCTTGTTCTCTGCAGAACTCAAGTGTTTGAGTGTTAAGTAAGTCTCTCGAGTTTTGTAGGGCAAATTTGCCATTGATCACATCTCCTTATATAACATTCTAAGCCGCATTATTGCGTAAGAGTAAGGCCTTGAGGTTTCCCAAAGAGAATTTTTAGTAGACTTGGTAGGCTATTAATTGTCTACTATGTGGCAGACCTTCTTGTACTAGACTTTATATATGTAGTGTGCTACACACACATCTGTGCACACGCCATCGTCACTATTAGCTCTACCAGATACTACTATCCCCATTATGTAATTGAGGCTTATTTGGTGTGATTTTCAAATTCCTAATTACTATTTTGTATTCAAGCTTGGATACTATGTGCTTTCAGAGTTTAAGCACTTATCCATAGTATACTACCTGAGTTTATTTAGATTGGAGCTGTGGGAAGTTTACAGGGTTGAAGATTGGAAGTAAATGCCTTGTAAATGGATGACCATGGGGGTTTAGGTTGGGTAGAGAGATAGATAAAGTGCTATATGCTGAGAGAGTAGGCAAAGATAAGTGGTTTTATTTGAATATAAGGAGGTGATAAGTGTAGTTTCAGAATGTGGGATCTTGTAAGTCTAGATCATGAGCTTATAGATCAAAGTCTGTGGGTTTTAACTTGGGTTGAAAGAAGTTACGAAAATCTCCTTGGGGAAGGAAGCTTTCTTTAGGCGTACTACCACCTCTCCTTTAAGAAACACAGAGCTGCTGATGCGCAGGTTTATGAGGCACAGTAAGAGCCATTGGAATACAGAAGATGGAAGAAGTACCCAGCCTCTTGAGCCCTGACAGGGTGGATTTTCTGGCTTGTTACTTTTATGTAATGATATGCTAACAGTAGAACGCATGCAAGAAAAAAGTAGGAAGCTATATGCGTAAGAATCAGTAGCTGTTTGATTGAATAAATAAATGAAAACCACCCATGGGTTTTTGTGGAACTGATGGAAAGCACTCATTTTTTTTTTCTTTTATGCACATGACATGCAAATGATGAAAATTTACTTTTCAGTGTTCAGTCTGTTATTCCCACTAACCTTTAAAAAAAATTGTATATATGAATACTGTAAGTTTCTGTTGAGGGATGATAATTTTTTATTTATGCAATTATTTATATCACTGTCCTATTCATGAAAAGAGTTCAGGCTTCTTGCAAAAACAGTAGTATAAGTTAAAGATAGAAATGGAAAAAGGAAGATGCAGACATAAAATTGTACAAGGAATGTGGTAAACAATGTGTAGTCTTAAGACTGACACATTTAGCATAGGTTGCAATCCATATTTGATCATCAGTGTTCTAGCAGCCAGCCCATAATTGTCAGTTACGCAGTTCTCTCTCTACAGTTGCTTTGGAGAAAGTATAACATTTCTTTTTAGGTAAATAGGAATTTTTCCCAAAGATTTTGGTAAAAAGGGCAATCACTAACAGTTCCTTTAATACCATCATTACGAAGAGACTGTTGGGAATTTTGTGGAAGGGATTTGTTTTCTTGGATGGTATCTAATATTTTGCCAAACTTCAATAAACTCTGTTTTAGATTATACGTTGGTGAGCAATTCAGTATAGTACCTGTTTTAGTTGGATACTGTTGTTCCTAATTCATAGCTAATATTAATACATATGAAAATTTTGTGCTAAACAATGAGCTATTGTAGTTATATCCCAAACTTGGCAAGCATTTCATGAGGGCTGTAGATTTTATTTCAACTTAGTATTAAAAAGATACTTAATTTGAGTAAGTATATATATGGTTTATAATAATTTTAAGAAGTGTAAATTCCAGCAGGTGAATAACTTACGGTGACTTTTTTTTTTCCAGTTTAATTTTGTTGGGAGAATCCTTGGACCTAGAGGACTTACAGCCAAACAACTTGAAGCAGAAACAGGATGTAAAATAATGGTCCGAGGCAAAGGTTCAATGAGGGATAAAAAGAAGGTAAGTCCTTGGAAATTGTGCAAGTCTTTACGTAAATAACTAACTTATACTTTTACATCCTAATAATAAAATATCCAGATCTTCTGTGCGTGAAACACTGTATTTTATTCCATGTCAGAAAGTGTTGTCATGATTTTCCCTTGTTCCTTACCATCTTTCACCTAGTGAACTAAAGTGTCAGTTAGTCCATCATGTTAACTTACTTTGGCATTTACACTTCAGAAGGTTACTGTTTGGAAATTTGTCAGACCATAATGTTAAATATATAAAAATATGTAACTCAAAGCTTGAAAGATCTAAAATAAAATATTTCTTTTGATGAGATTTAAGTGAGAACAATCAATTGAATAACTTTAGATGTATATTAAATCATTGGGAGAGTTAGAAGACAGAAAGCTATTAGAAAAAAGGCTTTTCACTAGCCATATGAGGCACATTTGGGTTTCATCGACATTTTGTGTTGATTTACATTTTTTAGGCATTTTACTTCATAAGGCTTTTTTCCCCTTCTGCCATTTCTTGTTTTACCCAACTGTCTGCTTTAAATATTGTCAAAAAGATTTTATTTGCCTACTTTCCTTTTTAAAAAAAAAAAAAAGTGAAGTGGTGTGACAAGTTTGTGATACTATGAGGCAGGATAATTTTGAATTTCTATCTATATAAAAAATGACTACAAAAATAGATTTTGATTCTCAAAGATTAATTGGTAGGAAGGGTGATGTTTGCTTTTTTAAAAAATACGTTGACTTGAAGGGGCTATCAAGTAACAGACCCGTGGTTAGCTTACATTAGAGCATGTGCATTGAATCACTTTGTGGAGCTTGTGAAATGAACACCAAACCCTCAAGGTATCTGGACTTCATTTTGATATGCATGTTTTCTGATCTTTCCACCTAACTTCATTCCAGCTTTCCCATAAGCTGACTGGATCTAAATTATTTTTGCTCCCCACAGATGATTTAGTAGCGATAAGAAATTTGGGGGGGGGGGAAATCTCAATAATATTGACTAGCTTTAATTCTTATTATAATTTGTTCTTGTCAGCTGAGTTTAAAGATATTTTCATGGGAGTATGTGAGTTCTCCTTGAACATTTTTAGATGTATTAAAACATTTTTTATTAGAATCTTAATAAAACTTATGCATATTCTCAATCAGCTGAGTGGTAATCTTTTCGAATGAGTATTGCCATGAAGTTTTGGTTCCACTGTTTGTACTTATGATTGCATTGGCATTAAATAACAGTGATGTGATTGCCTAAGGGCAATGAATGAAGTCTTGGCAAGTGAAGGACACATAAGTCTTCACCAAAAGAATAATGTATATCCATCAGTTAAGTTACTAGTCAGTTAACAAAGCATTTTTTTTTTTTCCTCTCCTGAGTTTCCATGAATTCTGTGGTAGTGACCCTCTATGGACTTTGCTCACTCTTCCAAACACAGATAAGGGGGATTAGAGCTTGGAAGTTTGTGGTTATACATCATGATTAAAGAATATTTTCTGCCATCTTTGGCAAAAGAACAGAATGGTTAAGAGAGTGAACTCTGCAATCAGATTGGTTAGGTTTGAATCTTGGTTCTGCCACTTAACATCTTTGTGACCTACAACAAATTCGGTAATCTCTCTGTGTCCTATAAAATGGGAGTAGTAATGTCACTTTTCTCTTACAGTGGTTGTAAGGATTAAATGAGTTGTAAATCACTTAGAACAGTGTTGGACACATAATAAATGATCATTTAATGTTAATGATTCTTAATAAATTTTATCTTAACACTATGTGTTAGGTAGTATATTTTATTTTTAGACCTATGTGGTATCATGAGGGATACTACAATTTTTTTCTGCTAAGTAAATGGTAATAATTTCTTGTTGTCTTGTGACCTTTGAATATCATATATTCTTGTAGCTTTCCTGTTTCTCCAGTGATTGGTAATTTCAAATTCTGTCTTGCCTACTTTGTTCTTAACCACAAGTAGAAACAGTTCATGCATTTTATTTATTTTTAATTTCTGCTGTTGTCCACTAAGTAAAAAAGGTTGCAGATTATACATATTGCAAGAAAACAATATTAAATTAGAAAATTTAGCTACAGATTACACTTTCAGTTTTATCAAAATGCTACAGATAAACATGCTTTGGACATAGCAAGTTAATTTGGGTGACTCCTGTGTTTGATACTATGATATGTGAATTCTGTGAAGAATTTATGTGTAGATTTATAACACCAGGATTGTCTTCATTTAAATCTGCATAATAAATTGTTAACAAAATCATGTTGGTTTATGCCATAGTTACACTGTTACACTCTTAAAAAGTATTTATAATAAAGGTAAACTCAAAATGGAAAGTATTATCATTTGTTGCTTTGCTTTTATTTTGGTAAAGAACATGACAAACATGTTCTTTTTGAAGACGAAAAGAAGCATTGATGTAAGTAATAAGGCTGATTGAGGTATTTTTTAGGACTTACGAAGAAAAAACCATTTAGCTCTAAGCTTTTCTGCAGAGTTGTCAATATATGTTAAAAAGTAAGAAAGCTAGAGAATAGATCGTAATTTACTAATTGCCTAATTTGCTTTTAACAATCTGCTAGTCTGAATCCTTTACTAGACTGGTAAACTGTGAGAGCAGACGGTGTCTATTTTATGGAGTATTTCCTTGGTGTTTGGTGAGTATCTAGCACAGTGTGTAGGCACTAGCAGAAAACATCTCTGAAAGTAATGGCCTCTTAGTTCAGGTAATAAATGCAAGCCTTAGATGCACCTGCCCCTGTCCACCCAAAAAAGGTTTGGCAAATAGAGAAAATTATAAGCCCTGTGTGCTTTTAATGTTTTTGGGAAAATAAGTAGTAATGTATCATTCCAAGCTGATGGTTTTAAGCAAATGAGTTAATAAGCCACTTTAATTTTCATTCTCTTGGATTGATATTATTTTGGCATTGTTGATGGGTTCAATAGCATTTTGTTTCTGAATACCCAATGGAATGGTACTAGGCAATATCATGGAACCCCTAAGAGCAGGAACTGCAGTCAGCCTTTATAAGAAGCTGTGATTAGGGCTTGAAGCTATTAGGGACCTCTTGTCTGTATCAGCCAGCATATGGCAGTGCTGATCTGTAGCTAGCTGACTGTACCCTCTCTCTGAAATTGAGTATGTGGTAACAGGGCATTGTTAAGAGTCTCGCAAGTGAAAACTGGTTTTATTTTACGGATCATTGTTTTGATTTAGAGAGTATGTACTTTGCATCAAGAATTGTTCTAAGTATTTTACAAACATTTGTTTTAGTTAATCCAAATCTTACTATTCCCATTTTATAGATGAAGAAATCGAGGCCAAGGGAGATTGAGTAATTTGCTAAAGGTCACATGCCAAAGAGTAGCTGTCAAAATTTGAACCTAAAGCCTGTGTTCTATTTTTGTGATACACTACCTTCTAATTCATAAACCATTTCTAAGAGTGATAACAACTTCAGAAATGTTAGAACAATTTGAATATAGAGTAATATAAACTTTGATTACAAAGCTGATATGAATATTTCATAAAATTTCTACAAGCTTTTTATTTTTTCCCTTAGTGATAATGTGTTTGAAGTTTTGTTCTATGTCTCTCTTAAGGCTGGAAAAGAAAGCCAAAGTGTTTTTCCTACTCTCACACATCACTCAATACTTCTGATACCAGATGTGTAGGGGTTTCTTACACACCAAACAAATAATTATTCAGGACACAGCAACTGGATATCCTCTTAATTCAGTTCTGACACTATCTGCTTAGAGGTAGTATCAGACCCCACAGGTTGAGGGCTTAGTCCCACAAAACTGCCCCCACTTCAGATGGCAATTGCAAGCCCCAGTTGTGACCTATGCTTCTGACCAACCAGCTGTAAATCTGTTTTTCCATGAGCTCCTCCTTGTGCTCAGTTGATTTGCTAGAGTGGCTCACAGAACTCAGGGAAAGACTTTAGTACATTTACCCATTTACTGTAAAGGATATTACAAAGGATATAGATGAACAGGCAGATGGAAAAGATGCGTAGGGCAAGGCATGTGGGAATGGGCACAGCTTCCATGCCTTCTCTAGTGC
>RJWJ010005774.1:53089-66328 GCA_004363605.1 Indri indri
CCCCCCAGACTGTCCAAGAGCCCCAGCCATTATTCATCTGATTAGTATGGAAAAAGACACAAACAGGTTCCAGACCACTGTAGTCTATTATGTGTGTGTGTGCGCAGTAGCATTATGTCTTAAAGAAAATGTACACAGCGTAATTTAAAAATACTTCATTGCTAAAAAATGATGATTATCTGAGCCTTCAGCCAGTTACAAGCTTTTTGCTGATGAAGGGCCTTGCCTCAGTGTTGGCTGCTGACTTATCAGGGTGGTGATCGATGAAGGCTGGGGTGGCTGTGGCAGTTTGCGATACGACAACAGTGAAGTTTGCCACATTGATGTGATGAGCTCTTCGTTTCATGAAAGATTTCTGTATAGCATGTGGTGGTGTTTGGTAACATTTTATTGCCAGTAGAACTTTGAAAATTGGCGTCAGTCCTCTAAAACCTTGCTGTTGCTTTGTTGACTATGTTTATTCGATATTCTAATTCCTTCCTTGTTATTTCAACACTATTTACAGCATCTTTACCAGAAATAGATTCTGTCTCAAGAAACCACATTCTTTGCTCATCCATTCAAGTTTTATCATGCGATTGCAGCAGTGCAGTCACATCTTCAGGCTGCACCTCTAATTCTAGTTCTCTTGCTCTTTCTTTCACGTCTGTAGTTACTTCCTCTACTGAAGATTTGTTCCATGTCATCCATGAGGGTTGGAATGAAACTTCTTCCAAACTCCTGTAAATGTTGATATTTTGACCTCTTCCCGTGAATCACAAATATCCTTCATGGTATCTAGAATGATGATTCCTATCTGGAAGATTTCAGTTTACTTTGCCCTGATTCATGAAAGGAATTGCTATCTATGGCTGCTATAGCCTTAAGAAATGTGCTTCTTAAATAACAAGACTTGAAAGTCAGAATTACTTCTCGATCCATGGGCTGCAGAGTGCATGTTGTTATCAGGCATGAGAACAGCACTCATCTCCTTGTGCATCTCCTTCAGAGATATTGGATGCCTTGTTCATGAGCAGTAATCTCTTGAAAGGAATCTTTTTTTTTCTGAAAAGTAGATCTCTGCAGTGAGCTTAAGATACTCAGTAAACCATGCTGTAAATAGATGTGCTGTCATCCGGGCTTTCTTATTCCATTTACAGAGTACAGACACAGATCATGTAGATTTAGTATGATTCTTTTTTATTATTATTCCTTCCCTTCCTCCCTCCCTTTCTTATCTGTCTTTCTTGTCTTTTCTTTCATCCTTCTGTTAATTTTTTTAAATAGGGACGGGGTCCTGCTCTGTTTCCGAGGCTGGAGTGCAGTGGCGAGAGATCATAGCTTGCTGCAGCATCAAAATCCTGGGCTCAAGCCATCCTCCTGCCTCAGCCTCTTGACTAGCTGGGACTATAGGCACGTGCCACTGTGCCCAGATGACTTAGTATAATTTTTAAGGACGCTAGGATTTTCAGAATGGTGAAGGAGCATTAGCTTTAACTTAAAAGTCAGCAGCTGCATTAGCCCCTAATAAGAGAGTCAGCCTGTCCTTGGAAGCTTTGAAACCACACATTGACTACTTCTCTCTAGCTGTGAAAGTCCTTGATGGCATCGTCTTCCAGTAGAAGGTAGTTTTGCCTGCACTGAAAAATCTGTTGTTTAGCATAGCTACCTTTATCACTAATCTTAGCTAGATCTTCCGGATAACTTACTACAGCTTCCTACATCAGCACTTGCTGCTTCATCTCGCACCTTTAAACTTTAAGAACCGACTTTTGTTTACTTCCAACTTTTCTTCTGCAGCTTCCTCACCTCTCTCAGCCTTCACAGAATTGAAGAAAGTTAGGGCCGTGCTCTGGATTAGGCTTTGGTTTAAGGGAATATGTGGCTGGTTTAATCTTTTATCCAGACCAGTAAAACTTTCTCCATCTCCACAATAAGCCTGTTTCACTTTCTTATCATTTGTGTGTTCACTAGAGTAGCACTTTCAATTTCCTTCAAGAACTTTTCCTTTGAATTGACGGCTTGACTACCTCTTTGGCACAAGAGGCCTAGCTTTTGGCCTGTCGTTGGCTTTTGATGTGCCTTCTATGCTAAGCTTAGTCATTGCTAGCTTTTGATTTAAAGTGAGGGACATGTGACTCTTCCTTTCACTTGAAACTTAGAGGCTGTTGTAGTGTCATTAAGTAGCTTAATGTCAATATTTTTGTGTCTCAGGGAATAGGGAAGCCTGAGGAGAGGAAGAGAGATGGGGCAATGGCTTGTCAGTGGAGGAGTCCGAACACTACAACATTTATCAGTTCAGTTTGTTGTCTTATATGGGCACATTTTGGTGTGCCCCAAAACAATGACTGTAGTAATCTCAAAGGTCAATGATCACAGATCACCATAACAGATATAATAAGAATGAGAAAGTTTGAGATACTGTGAGAAGTACCAAAATGTGACGCTGAGACACTAGTTGAGGACATGCTGTAGGAAAAATGGTGCCAGTAGACTTGCTGGACACAGAGTTGGTACAGATCTTCAATTTATAAAAAATGCAGTATCTGCGAAGCACGATAAAGCAAAGTGCAATAAAATGAGGTATACCTGTGTTTATTTTAGAGCTGTGTGCCAGGGAACAAACACCAACTGATATTGAGGATCCTTCCTCTAAAGGATTTATTTACTCCCATGTTTTCTAATAGAAAACTGTATACTTGAGCAGATTATGAATGTTACAGAAGTAATTTTAGGAAAAGAAAGTAATTATGTTTTTCAATTGAGGCAGCAGAGAGCTGCAGAGGCCACGTGGAGGCTGTGGGGAAATTGTATGCATGCTGGAAGGAATGGTCCACCTTCAGAAACAAAGCAAATGAAAACGTGCAAGTCATTAAAACAGAACAGCGTTTTGTACATAATTAGGTACTTGATAAATTGTGGAGTTAAAGTTAAATGGTAAATGTAGTTCTTTTTTGGGGGGATGTATGCGAATGGCCTATGTAGGGGACACCATTTATGAAATTATCTTACCGGTCTACAATTTTTTAGCTCTTCTTTGAGATCTCCCGTCATAAACAGGAGGGGACTAAGTAGTCATGCTCATGTGTTACTGCTTCTCACCTTCTCCTGTTTCTCTCCCACCACCCCTCAACATGTTGATGTGTGAAATGTCTGTAGCTGATCAAAGCCAGGTCAGTCAAATGTTGTGTCTCTTAGAAATTTGCAAAGACTTGGCGACTGCAGTCAGAGATCTTTGCTTAAAATGAAGGGATGTGCACTCTATTCTAGCCATTCTAGGGATACCGTGGCTGGATGGTATCAAACTCTTTCACTATCTGTCCAATATCTTATTCAGACCATGTGACAACTTTGGAAGATAGTTATACTCTTCTAACAACTTAATGACATAAAAATCACTCATCCAGTTCCTCATTTCTGACTTAACAGTTTACTACATGGAAACTTATATATCTCACTGGATAGTCAAATTCAACTGTGCAAATCTCTCTCGTCGGAATGTGGGCTTTGAATTTAAAATCAAATAAATCGGTACTAAAGCTTTTAACTTACTATTTGTTTCTCAAATATATTAGACTATAGTCTTTACTGTTTTAGAAATGTCCCTGTAACTCCTTCAGGAACAACAGTGTTTTGTGGAACATGACTTATGAAATGTTATTAGAGAGGCATATTGTATAATTGCAAACATAGGTGAAATTCTTGAATTTTGTTTGGCAGAACTTGTTTGAGTAGAGCATTTCATAACATTTTTTACACACCACTTTTCATCTAAATTACAAATTTTTCTTGAGTATCTCTTATAGCAGAGATTCCTTAGCTCTATGACTTTATTTCTTATGCTTAAAATATATTTTAATTAGTTAATATGTGATATTTTTAGAAAAGTTAAAAAGTACCAGATGGTGTGGAAAAAAGATTCCTGAAATTCAGTCACTCTGGAGACTATCCTTGTTGACAGCTTGGTCTTGTAGATTGTTTTTCATGCATGTGTAACCGTGTGGTATAGAGAGTCGATCATCTTACACATGCTGCTTTATAATCTGCGTTTTCTCCTGCAGCTCTGTGTCCTGTCTTGTGTCAGTTCACCAATTAATTGACCTTTATGTCTAAGACTTTGTGCTAGGTGATACGAAAACGTACTTAAAGGGAATTTTCAAGGCAGTGTTGATGGCAATATGCAAAAATAAATTTCCTTTTTGGGAGGGGAGGGATTTAGAAGGTTTTTTGTTTGTATGATTTTTTTTCGTGAAATTAGTTCTGCTGTCTGAACACTTTCACTGAGATTAAAGCAATTCACTTTCATAGGCGGCATACCAAAGTGGCTTTGAGGGCCGGTGGCATCACACCAAGTATCAGTATGGTTCCAAACAGCCTGTTTGATCAATCTTACTGAATACTTAGCTCTCCGACAAGCTTTAGCATGGTTATAGTTCATTTTGTTTTATTTTTTTTTAAATTTTCATCATGGAAAATTTGAAACAATAGAAAGACCAGGAGTGTCCTTTACTGTCATTTATCCATCACCGGGCATCAGCATTGCCTGTCTCCTTTCAGGAGTGATCTATTCATTCCCCATTGTCCTCCCTCCCCACTTCTGCCTGTCAGATGATTTGAGGAGCAAAGTCAGACATAATTTCAACTGTAAATATTTCATTAGATAGCTCTAAAATAGAAGGACTTTTTAATGATACAGTATTTTTTTATCTTCAAAAAATTCTTTATATGAAATCCACAGTCGGTGTTCATATTATAGTTTCCCTCTTGGCTCATACATGTGCTTTTTAAAAAGTTTGAGTATAAAAATGAGGGTCATCTACATTGTGATTGATACCTCTCTTAAGCCACTCTCTCACTGCCCGCAACCCTCTTGGCGATTTGTTTGCTAAAGGGAAGATGTGGTTCGTCTTTTCGAAGAATTCCCATGGATTTTTTTTGTTGCATTTTCATGGTGGTTGTGAACGTTTATCTCTGTTCCCTGTATTTCTTGTAAATTGAAAGTGACACAGGTTTAATCAGATTCAGATCTCCCACCCTGTCTTATTTATTTCCATTCTTCCTTTTGAAAAAATATTTCATAACTAATGTTGTGATGGTACTATGTAAAGTCTGATTTCCTCTCTCTGATTTTAGCAATCATTGTTTTCTATGTCCTTTATCTCAATAGGAGTTGTAAAACAACTATATTCTATTTCTTCATTAATATTAGCTAGATATGTTTTATAAGAAAGGCTGAATAAATATTCAATTCTTTAGTCACTGATTTTTAAATAGTGAATTGATTCCCAGGAATCCTCCAAAGGGTAAAAAGTGATTTTTTTTCTTTTCTTTTTAGTATCATTATGAATGCATTTAAACAGTTTTGATATGTTTCAGTTTATTGTAGTTACTGTTTTTAACTGGCACTCAATTTGTTCTGCTGGGTGTGGAGGGGCTCTACAAGATGACTTCTAAATCCTTTTGACACAATCCTAGTAGTTGGGGACAGTAACTTTGCTTTCTGATGTGATATGATAGTTCACATTCATCTTTGTAAGATTTCCTCCCCAGACTTGGAATCAGCCAATTTTTTAAGGAACCCTGGTTACTTTTAGTGGGAAATAGTAGAGAGACTGCAGTCTGGGCTCTAGTAATGTTCATTATTTGTAGACCTTTTCAGGGCAGAGTAATGTAATACACGTGAATATAGATGCATTTTCACAAGTTCATTCTCATTATATTCTAGAATAATGTTTTTATTTAACTTATCTTGTATCTGTATCTTTCTTTCCTACTGAAAATTGTGGTTCCCAGTGACACAAAATAATGATTTGTTTTTTATTCTAAAATATGCAAAACAGTCTTAGAATAAAAATACAAACATTAACAACAACATAGTTAGCAAAAATAATTTTACTGCATTCTTACAGTTTTTAAGGTATATTCCACTAGAGATACAAATTACTGTCTTTTAAAACACTAATTTTTTTAGTGTGTAATAGTTATGCTATCATACAGATCCACAGTTAAGTTCACTTTTTGTGCTTGGTCTTTCAGTTTTAGAATTGCTTAAAATATTTCTCTGTTTTATACTTTAAAATGTTTACATAGCTTCAAAAGTCGGATCTACAAAACAAGGATATCTGGCTTTTATCCTTGGCCTATTTATTTACCTAGTCCCTCCCTGGCTATTTGAGTATATTTTTTTATTTTTAGTTTTCGGTTTATTTTTATCTTTTTTAAAAAAACACATAGGTATAACAATTATGCATGTGGATATGTGTAATTTCTCACTCCTTTCATAGATTGTTACATATTCAACACTTTTCTGTGCTTTGCTTTTTTACTTAACAGTATGTCATTGAGATCACTCAGTGAGAGTATACAGAGAACAGTCTTTATTCCTTTTAATAACTTCATCACATTCCATTGCGTGGATATACTGTAAATTACTCAAACAGTCCCCATTAGTGAACATTTAGATTGCTTCTAGTCTTTTGCTGTTACAAGTAGAAATAGTGCTGTATTGAAAAGTTTTTATATGTATATCAATTTGTGTAGTTGCTAGTTTATCTTTGGGGTAGAATTGTAGAAGGTGTATGCCAGCATGTGATTTTGCTAGTTAGTGCTAAATTCCTCTCTGGGACTTGTTCTTTGCATTACCCTCAGCACTGTATGAGAGTGCAAATTTCCTCCCAGCTTCACTGCAGAGTTAAACTTTTGTATGTTACACAGGAGATTGAGCATCTGCTAAAGGCACTTTTAAACTATGCCGTATGTTAATATATATTGGTGGTGTATGTATATAAAAGTCATTACTATTATGAACAGGGTAATCATCTTCAGTTTCCCAACTAGTAATTTGTTTGTAGTGTGTTTCTTATTTTCTGATTGAAGCAGTCTATAAACCGTGGTTAGGCTTAGTTGAAATTATATTATATATAACTATTATAACTGGTCTTAAGGTGCATCATAATTGTAATAAGTTCTGGATGGGCCTAAGAAATGAAATACTATTTAAAATGTTTTTAAGAGGAAATGTGCTGATTTTTCTATTAGCGTCTGAGCTTTTCTCCACTAGGTTTCCTCATGTCAACCACAGAACATAAAAATGATTTCATTTTACCAAAGATGGCTTATCAAGAGTACCATCATAGTTACGTAGGACAGAAGTGAATTGCATATAATTTATGCCTTGGGATGGACATCAAGATTTGATTATCAGGTGGAATCCTTAGTTGAGACAGGTTGTACCCAGTGAGGAATGTTCTTTTCTCTGCATTTTATATTCATAACTCACCATCAAAGTATATCTCCCCCCTCCTTTTATCTCCCTTAGTGATACCTTTTGACAAGATGGGTTAGAGTAGGAACTGTTAAAGATTGTCTCTTAAAATTCTCTTACAGATTGCATACTTACAAACTTTCCTGAATCTGATTGAATAGTAGAATTTAACTATGAAAACAGATGAATTGCTTTAGAAGAGTGACAATGAAATTGAAATTTATGCTGTTGTATAATCTGGTTTAGAAAGAACTGTAGTAAGCCATGAAATCTAACCGTCCATCCTTGTGATATTTAATTGTGTTATATTTCACTTCCTAGTACTACAAAGGGTTGTTACCCAGTTTTCATTACCTCCTAACTTCTGAGGCTGCAGTTATTTTTTTGAATGCCTGTGATTTTCGTCCTCAAGGAATAACCCTGGGAAACATGTTTTGGCAGTGAACTAATACTACAACAGAGATTATACATTGTGCTATAGGAAGTCAGGAAATAATGAGTTTTTTTGGAGGTTGAAGATTTTAAGAAGCTGGAGAGAATTCACTGGAGTAGGAGTTTACCAGGCAAATGAGTAGAGTGGTGTTCTAGACATCAGAAATAGGATAAACCAGTGCCTGTTGCTGTATGGATGCTTAATGTGGCAGTAGAAGGTATAGGATACAGTGGAGAGTTGGTTTTGGAGAAAAGGCTGAGGTCTGAGGATAAAAGACCTTGAATGCTATATCAAAGGATTTTTTTCATTTGGAAAGCAATACATTGGCACTCTTAGGTTTTTAAGGTGAGAAGTTATGATATGTTGAATGTTTTAAGAAGATAACTTGACAGTAGAGGAAGAAATGGGTAGAAGCAGGAAGTGACCAAAGGCTGCAAACAAATGATCAAGTCTCAGACAAATCTGCTCATAAAGTTGTTCCTTGTGTCGAGATAAAATCTGTCTTTGAAACTTCAATCCTTTGATCTTAATTCTACTTTGAATTCAAAACAAATGTGATTTCTTAAACCTTAGATCCTTTGACATAACTTGTTCACAGTGTTTATGTCTTAAAAGTGTCCTACTCTAGCAAAGAAGTAATTACCTAGTATCTTCAGTTGTTTTGTGTGTGTGTGTGTGTGTGTGTGTGTGTGTGTGTGTGTGTGTGTTTTAAATTAAATGTCAAGGGACATGGTGTTGAATTCAACTTCAAAAGTGGTTGAGTGCCAGCCCCAGCAAGAGCGAGACCCCATCTCTACTAAAAACAGAAAAAAATTGGCTGGTCAACTAAAAAATAGGAAAAAAAAATTAGCCAGACGTCATGGCGCACACCTGTAGTCCCAGCTACTCAGGAGGCTGAGGCAGGAGGATTGCTTAGGAGTTTCAGGTTGCTGTGAGCTAGGCTGGTGCCATGGCACTCTAGCCCTGGCGACTGAGACTCTGTCTCAGAAAAAAAAAAAAAAAAAAAAAAAAAAAAAAAAGGCGGTTGGTTCATTTGCTTTTAAAAATAAAGGAAGGCCTGCCTTTCTCTCAGTGCTTTTCAAATGATCTATGGTAAAAGACCGCTAAAAAAATCCAATCCATTATAGATAGTCTTTTTGTAAAATATAATGAAATTAGTTATTAGAGATGTGGAATTTGTAAAAGACATAAATTTCATCCTGTTAAAACTTTTTTTATGTCAACAGACGTAAAATTATCCAGTCAAAATGCTGTAAAAGTTTCTAAGGATGCTTGATTTCTGTACTTGCAGGCTATACTTCCAGCACACCTGTTTAAATACCAGTTAAGGACTGTAGACTAGTTCCGTGGTGTCTCTCCTCCTCTACTTTTGTTCTTCTCAGCCCCTCAGTTTTTTTGCTCTGTGTTTTTAAAGTAAAATCCGTTTTAAAATATTGACTGGATTATTTAGTATTACTTCTGGTTACATGTTCATTATGGATTCAAATGGCTAACCTTTTTTTAAGACAGAGGAGTATAAAGCAGTGCAATAAAAATTACATGTTTATTTCAGATTGGATAGTATTTCAGTACACTTTTACAGAGAGGAGTCACTGCCTTTCACACATTAATTGTTAAGAAAGATTGGGAAGATTGAAATTAAAATTTGCCATTATTAAAATTTGTGACACCCTTTTTGAGGGAGGGATAAAAAGATGGACCCAAAGAGAATAAACCTTTGTTTCTATTAGTAAAGTAACACTTAAATAACCTGTAAAACTTAAGCTAATTACTGAACCATAGATGTAACTCCAGGATGAGTTAATTGTCCTTGTCTAATGAAATGAGACATGAGTTTCAGTGAAAAGAGTGGGGGGGGGGGGTCCATTTTATCACTGGATGTTCTTAATGAGCCTTTTAAAATTAAGTCTTGATTGGATCGCAGTCAATTTAGTTAAGGAATATTTGAACACCTTGTAGTTGTGTTGTATGTAACAAATTTTCTTTTCATAGGATTCAGCTCTCTGTTGACAGAACTAGTAGTGGAATGTTGCTTACATGTATATCATTATGCTGCCTCAATTGATTTTCTTTTTCAAAATCTTTTAGGGAAGAACTTCAATTGGAAAATGTTTTTTTAGTCATGCAACAGTTAGTTTCATAAGCTTAGTGAGCCATCCTATTCTATCCTACTAGTTTTATTTTTCTATTTACTCCTTCAGTTATGAAAGACTTATTATTTTGTTATTCTTTTGATTTTTAAAACGTTGATTTTGATTTTAAAGATGTAAATTTTAGGATCTTTTTTGTTTTGTTTTGTTTTTCTTAAGTCACAACTGTTCCAGGGCCAGGATGATGTCACAGCCTGTGGGCTGTGTTAATAGTAAAAAAAATTAAAATTGTGAATCTCAGATTATTGAAATTATTCTTTATTTTGTAAATTGTTACATTTTTAATTCTTAAAAAAAGTAATAGAAATTATATCAGATAGGAATGTTTTTAAAAGGTCTGTGTTTTTGTGGAATTAAAATGCTTATAAGGTACTCTAAATATAGATAGAAAATATTATTACATAGAAAATATTGTTTTTAAGAATCTAATATGAAGAAAATTTTGTATAATTTCACCATTGTAACTATTAATAAAATTAATCTCTGGGTAGCAACTTGTGTTCATTAAATTTATGAGATTGTTGAATAATGAGAAACGAGTGAGTAATCAGAAGTTTATTTAGGCACTCGAAGATGTATAATATGATCAATGTTACAGCAGCAAATTGTTTAAAATGTTTAAGATTTAAAAGGAAGTCAGGACTTAAAAGGAATCACAGGTAGTAAAAACAAGTGCTTAAGCTCATCTTTTATAAAATAAAAATGAATTTATTTCTTGATTACAAAAACCTTTCATGTTTAGTGAAGGAAAAAAACTGGACAATACCGGCATTTATTTTTTTAAAAAACCATGATCTTCCCCATAATTGTTTATGTGTTTAGGTGTTTTGAGACATATATATTTATGACCTGATATATTTTGCTTAAGAATATTTTATAATATCTACGTGCATAAAAACTCATTTATAACACTTTTTAATGGCTATAAATAGTACTTGATTATACATATGTGTTTTGAGGTATATTGAAGTCTTTAAAATAATTGTTTTCTCTATGAAAACGCTGTAAAGAACATCTGCACATTATTATTAAGTTTATAGAATTTGAATTAAGTCGAAAGTACATTATCAAAATCGCTTTTTAATGCCACTGTTTGACATTGTAAGCCCTGTTAGGAGGAAATAAAAATGTTTGTGTATATAATGAATCTTCTCTAAAATTGAGGATACCACTTTTTTAGGAGGACAGAAATACACTGTTAATTTGCATACTTTTGGCTAATGAGATTAAATCTTTTGATAAATGTATCTGTTTGGATGTTAGTGGTCACTTTCATGTTGCCTGTCATTGCTGCCATCCCCAAACCCCCACTTCATCTTTTCTTTTCTCATTTTGAAAAAATACTATATTTACAGAATAGTTGAAAGAGTAGTACAATGAATTCATGTCTCCCATTAGCCCAGATTGACCATGTACTGTCATCCCTGTGTACTGCAGGTTGCACATCCTCCAGTTCAACCAACTGCAAATCAGAAATATTTGGCGGGGGAAAAAAACAGTGAAAAAAAAATAGTAATACAAGAATAATGAATAATACAAATAAAAAATACCAAAATACAATGATATACATAGCATTTACATAGTTATTAGGTATAAGTAATCGAGAGATGAGTTGAAGTATATGGGAGGATGTGAGAAGATTATATGCAAATACTGCACCATTTTATATCAGGGACTTGAGTATCCTTGGATTTTGGTATCCAAGGGGGATCCTGGAAACAATCTCCTGAGGATGCTGAGCTATTAACATTTTGTACACAAACATATACATGGTTGATTTTTGTGTTTGGGAATTAACCTATTTGCCAAAACTTATTTGTAACCCCCAAATCGGTACTCCTGACACTTACACAGTCGTCATGGACATGGGCACCGTGACAAAAGATTTTGCATTACCCAGATGGTCTTGTTTCCAGCTGAGATAGACCAAGACAACACACTCACGGCCTTTTTGCTTCAGCTCTTATACTGTAAACAAGTATTCTTTTCATTGTTTAATGCCATGTTTTTTGTATTTTTGTGCTTTTTATTGGTGATTTTGCTGTTTAAAATGGCCCCCAACTACTGAGGTGCTCTCTAGGATTCCTAAGAGCAAGAAGGCTGTGACGTGCCTTATGGGTAAAATACATATATTAAAGAAGCTATTTTCATCTATGAGTTAGAGTGCTCTTGGCTGTTCAATGTTTACGAATCAACAGTATATGTTAAATTAGATGTCTATAAACAGAAACAACATAAAACAGTTATGTATTGATCAGTCGATACATATTGGTCATGTATTTTCATTGTAAAGGGAACTTTTTTCTCTCTTAAATTCACAACTAATCCAATGAGAAAAACTTTGTAAATACTCTTTTCCCAACAAATTTTTGCCCAATGGATTTAGCATTGGTAACAACTCTTGCCCAAGTAAGTTTTCGCTATTTGTTATTTACCTATCTTTCCCATTACTTTTGTTAGTTGACATTCATTTGTAATTAAGATACTGCCTTTCATTTCTGATAGAATAAAATCTCTTTCTATGTTACATTTATTCTCCCACACTTCATCCCTTTGCTGATTTTAGAATTTATGTCTCCTGACTTGATCTCACCCTGAATTTCAGACATCCTACTTGGTATCTTTACTTGGTTGGATAATGGTGGTGGTGATGGTAACAAGGAAAGGTTGATGTTTTTATTGTCAAGGGCTGCACTGAGCTATGATTTAGGCACTGCTATCATCATTCCATGTGAATTAACCATTAAATTCTCAGACAGCCCTATGATGTAGCTACTACGTTGTGCTAATTTTATAGATGAGGAAATGGAGATGTAAGGAAGTAAAGTACCTTCTCTGGCCTAGTGAGTTGCTTAGCCAGGATATAAACTCAGGTTGGCTTGAGTATATAAGTTTTAACTACTACATTGTGCCTTTTCTCAGTAGTGTTATGATTTCCTTATTTTCATTCTTCCTCTCAGCAACCAGAGTGAATTTAAAAAATAATCCTTTGTATTTTCATGCATTAAATTAGAATCAGATCTTTACTGTGGCTACAAGGCCCTACGTGTTCTGATGACATGCTGCCTTCCCAGTCTTATCTTCTACTGTTTGCCTTCTCTTTCCCAAAAGGCCCCAACTCTTAACACTGTTGCTTTGGGAATTAAGTTTCCAACATAAGAATTTTGGGGGACACAGACCATACCAGGTAGCCACTATCCATATATGGCTATTTAAATGAAACTGAATAAAAGAAAAAAATCAGTAAATCATATAGTTACATTGACGTCCTCAATAGTGACTTGTGGTTAGTGGTTACCCTTTTGTACAGCACAGATACAGACCATTCCCACTGTTAAAGCTTTATTGGACCATGCTGGCTTAGGCAGAACAATTTTATACAGAAAATTTGGAGAAATAAAAGTTCGGGGACA